>RCWM02001009.1:0-186001 GCA_003667255.2 Euschistus heros
TTCTTTATGCATTAGAAGTTATTTAAATTCAGACTATACGAATAATTAATCAAAAATTCAGCCGAATTTCGATGTATGAATGGTCAAATCTCTGGGCTGAAATAAACATTTAGCTGTAAAAGCCTTTACTGATATTACGGTTCAGTTATTATTATTTTTTTAACCTTTTCTTAAAAAAGATTACAGCTTAAAATATATGTTGCTTAGTTTCATATGTTAGTTTTATTCATATCATGTAAACGAAGTAAAAGATAAAAAATATGATTAAAAGTTACAAAAAAATAAGGAGCAAAAGGGGACTTGGAGGTCTGGAGTAAGGAAGGTGCGATCAAGGAGTACAAGAGTTGATGTAATAAATGTTATAATACAGGTAACACACCTTGTGCAATGCAGTTTTAGAGAAAAATCATTACGAAAAAGTTTAAAAAATATATAAATAAACAAAATTTTAAAATACTGAAAAAATATTTATATTAGTGAATTACACAGGCCAACAAAAAAAAAATGTTTTTGAAAACTGTTTTTACTTTATAACTGATTTGTATAGATTTTTGTGTGCTGAATCCAAATCTGGTCTTAGTTTTTTTTGTATCACCCATAGTTTTTGAGAAATTTGTTTGTTTACATAATTTAAAAAAGCATATATAACCGTTTCATATAAATATAAAGCATTATATAACTGTTTCATGAGGCCTAACTTTATATGTAGAAGTGGTAAGAGAATGTTTCTAGGATCTAGGTTCTAAAGACTCCCTGCCAGGCCAGTTCTTTCAGCACCAATGTTGATCCCTTGCTCTACTGTCCCATTCACACAAAAATCATGGAAATTTGGTAAAACCGCCTTGCTGACCAAGAAGCATGCATGTTACTTTCATGTCACCATTAATCATCCAACCATGAGCCGAATAGCCAATTTTATACAACACTATTTCTAGGTTTTCATAGCTCTCTTTCATATGTACAGAATGGTCAACAGGTATAGATGCATAAGTGTTACTATTGTATAATTAAACAGCTTTTAAACTACTTTTGGAAGAATCAATAAACAGCCTCCAGTCTTCTTTTTTGTATTCAACACCAAACTCTTTGATCAGACCTGGAATGTCTGAGCAGTACACTAAATCACCTTCTTGTTCAAAAATTTTCCAAAACTGCTGCTCTCTCTTCCTATACACATATATGCTAGTTCCAACTGCCAACAAGGTCTTTTCTTTTAGTCTAGAACCAGTCAATTCAGCTTTTTCTTTTGTTAACCCAAGATCCCTAACTAAGTCGTTAAGCTCAATCTGAGTAAACAGTTTAGGCTCTATATTTGCTGTAGCACATTGGAACTCTTCATCATCTTGCTCATCTATATCTATATCTGTTTCAGCAGTGCTGCAAACTCTTGTACATCCAGCACAAATTATTTTTTAATTTTATTTATAGTATATAAAAGCTGTTTAATTCTGTAATAAATCAAAAAATATAATATATTGATGTGCAAATGTGGAAAAATGGTAGGTGATACGGCTTAATAAGTGTCATATTTGGATTTAGCACCCTAAAAAACAGAATAACAAGGTGTTTTAAGTAAAAAAGTTTTTTCATCGTTGGCCTGTGTTATCGATATCAGATTAATAAATAATGTTAATGAGGAGGCTGACTTTCGGAAAATACCCAATTAGATGCCTTTAGATCTCTTACCTGTAATGGCTTAGGAAAATAAATCCTTTCCAAACAAAGGAGCCGTAAATTTCAAGGATGAAATGCAAAAGTTAGATGGATGGGATATGCCCCTGTTTAAGATGTGGTCTGATAATAAGAAGGTTAGTCTATTTTTGGTGAAAAAAGTTGAACTAACTTCTCGGAACAAAGTAAGCGTCTGAGGCAAACCCAGAAAACACAAACCCAAAAGACATATAGCCATATAATGTCAATAGCTTGTGATTATTGTTTGTTTTAAATTGTGTGCAGACCCTCGAGTATAGTAACAGTAAAATCATAATAACTTTTAACTTTATTATATCATTGATAAGATTAATTAAATTCTCAGCGCACTCGGTACTGAAGGTTTGAATCACACTTTAAAACGGGTGTTTTAAAATTTATTTCGGAGTGGACGCACAAGATGAATCCCTTCCACTCACCAACCCACAATAGGTTGGTTATCGTTAGGGTATCCGCCGTTCCTGCTCTAGTGAGGTTTCATAAAGACGTTAAGATCCAATGCAAAAAAACAATAGAAATTAAAAAATTATTCACAAGTATTATTAAGTATTCTTTAACTAATTGCCACTAATTAGAGTATAATTAGTAACACGGGTAACAAAAGGAAAGTATGGAATAAATGAAATAGATCAAATATTAATGGATGGGGCTATTGTGTCTCTAGGGAAGAATCTATATTAGTGAAGGTAAAGTATTTTAAAAAAAACCTAATTTGTAGTAGTAACATATATATGCCTCACAATAGAGCTCTACGTTTATGTAGTTAACTTGTAGACACCTAGTTCAATATTTATTTCATATTGCATTAAATCACTATTAAAACCAGATATCTTCGTATCTGTCAAAAGCGTAAATATCGCCTAAGCCCTCAATTGACATTAGCAAGGCCTATTTTTGAGCATGTCGAAAGATGTCAGAATTCACGGATGATATAAAGAAAGCTAAATTGGGCCCAGCGTGTAAAGGGCTTAAAAGATCAAAAGGGCTACAAAAGTGTCGAGTTGGGCCGCTGATGAAAATATATAAAGCCTCATAAGACACAATATTGACTTTAAGGCACAGCAATATGGAAAAGCCACCAAAATTGTCCACAATAGGTTCCTAACTTAGCCTATGGTTACAGTCTTTGACAGCTTACTGAATGTTTGAAGGAACCTTCTTCTTATTTTTGTCTAATGCTGATATGCCTTTAAGCATGGAGTTCGAAAAACAAATAAGTACGATTTAAGAACTGTAAGGAGGCTGGGATATATTTTTAATTAAAATTGCGCATTGCTAGGAAGGATGATTTAATGTTAAAACTTAGTCTGTAAAGTATTCACTGTTTATAAATTAGTTTTAAGAATTTAAAATAGATATTAAATGTTAGCTAGTTAAATATTAACATTGACAAGGTAATATTTTGAATTATTAAAAATTAATTTTAGGATATATGGAGGACTGATAAGGTACCAAAAGTTCACCAATAAGGATTTGTACTCCAATTTGGAAGAATAAATTTATACAATTATACTATGGCTTGGTCTATAAATCAATGATAATGTGAGAAGTACAAGAAGGAAAAAAAAATCAACTTAAATAATTTTGATTGGATCAAAATGTCATCCGCTAATTGAACATAAAAACAGTCGATACACACGAAATTTCGAAGCAAGATGTATGTAACCTTATCAAAATTGGTACTACTAAACAAAATAATATATCAAAAAAATCTTGAAAGGTCAACTACTTAACCCTCCAGTAGTCGCAACCTATCTGAGAAATCATCCAAGGTGGTTTTTGCGCAGTATTCCGAGTAAGATATTTATAATGCGATAAGCGACTCAGTATCTTTAAACTAACATTCCTCGAATACATTAGTGACGTCAAATCCTCAATATTTTCAGTTATTTAGTTTCTATTCCGCTGTTGCTGGGGAAAGATCTATTAGGCTCATTGCGACTATTGACGCAACAGATTTTATTCTATCATTATTACATTATGAATCGTAAGCGCGCCTTCGATTTAGAAAACCCAGACGACGACATTGAGAATTATGTGAAAAACGAAGGCTGATTAAGTAGTTTTGTGAACAATGTAAACTGTATTTATATTTAAACATTCAGAAATTGCCTGTCAAAGCTGTATAAATAAAATTAGTGAAGTAAATAATAGTTAAAAAGTTGTGATAACAGAGAAATAGCTGTAATTGATAAATAATATTTGTATTACTTATTTTATTTATATGTATTATTATGTGCATTCCTTTAAAAATCAAATTAATTAAATGATAAAAATAAAAGTGATGAAATCATCAGCAAAACGATTGAATTTCAAGAGGTGATCTGTCAGTTCGTTGCGACTATTGGTGTTAGTTGCGACTACTAGAGGGTTAATTTAATATACTTTTGTAAATTGTAAAACCTTTTGTCAATGGAGTTCTAGCTGTTGTTAGCTTTACCTCTTATTTCCTGAGAGTCAGTGCCTATAGTAATCTCACTCAGCCTTCATTAGTTTCTGACACTAGTGATGTTAAGAACTCCAGAAATTCTGCTTTTTCCCCATTAAGTAAGCCTGATTTGGACATCCCAAGCCTAAGTATGTAAATGTACTGTTACTTTATTCTTTCTTTATTATTCTTTTTTTATTTTTCCTAAATCAATTATTTTTTTATATGTTATGTAGAATTTTGATATCATTAAGTTTATTGATTTATTTTAGTTGTACCTAATGTATGAAAAGGTTCGTAATCAGCCTATTTCTATTTCCTTTGATTAAGGGAGTGTGTAATATTTTGTCAAGAAAAATAATTAAAAAAAGTAAGACTTGCAACTTTTGCTAGGTAACTTTTAAAATAAAAAATAATCATGATTGTTCTTAATTTCTATTTATTTCAATTAATATCAAATCATTTGTTAACTTTCAAAGTCTCTATAAATTAGCCATTGAATACCCTTAGCATGGAATCAGATCTTATTATTATGGTAAATGTTACATTGCTCATATATTCATAAAAGAAATATCAATTTTTTTTATTAATCATTATTTTTATTATTTCTCTTTTAACAGTATTAATTATATGTTGTGATATATTATTAATGGCAACAGTAAATATGTCGCCACGGTCTATGTAGAACCTTGATCTCTTTCATTTGTCTTATTTATATTTCTCTCCAGCCGCTTTCTGACAGTTCCTCACTCCAAGTGCCTTCACACTCGCTTCAACATCTCCCCAGCGCAATCCGGGCCATCCCCACTCTCTCTTCTTTCCGTTGGGATGTCCATTCATCATAATTTTTGGCATTCTAAGGGATTCCATATTCTTTTAACATGGCCCAGCTGTCTTATTCTTCTTTGTTTGACAGTTGCCACTAAATCTCAAGCTTTGTACAAATCTCTTAGTTCCTGCTTGCTTCTTATTCATCTTTATTAGGGCCGATAGTATCATTAGTAGGGGTTCCCATATTTTTCCCCACCATTTAGAATGCCTTTATTCTTCGCAGTGAGCAGTTTCACTCTCATTCAATACAACAGGTTTAAGAACTGTCTGGGACATCTTTATTTTAGGCTTTTCAGGGGGCTCTTATTGTTTAATATCCTAAGTTTTCAGTAGCACTCATTACCAGCTATTTTTCTTTCCCTGATTTCTTTGTCCTGTTCATTTCTTGCATTATTATATCTACTTTTATCGTTCAAATTTAGATATAATATATACACTTAAAGTTTGAAAAAATACTTTAAGGTTTATCCATCCGGAAATGGGTTTTAAATAAAATTATAATTAAAAAAAAATGATTTTTTAAATGAAATTTAGACATTAATAAATACTTTTTCTATATTTTTATTGATATTATTAATTATTATTTACTATTTATAAGCATAGAAACATGAATCCACCAAAATAGCAGACTACTATAGATACCGATTAGTCGGTTTGCCTTACTAATCTAGTAAGTATCCTTACTATCTCTAAATCTTTTAAATTTAAATACTATGCTAATCATTTATAGACAACATTATGTATAGTTCTAGCAAATAATATATATTAGAAACATTATACAATAAACGATTACCTAATTGTAGGTCTGGCACCTATTGGTGCGACTATAGTGTCACTAAGTACAACAGCTATATTGGTAGTGGTAAAACATTTAATAAATCCCCAAGTTATGAGAAAATCAAACTATCTTTATATAAAACTACATTTATTTATTTATAAAATCAGCCCCTTATCCCATCAGTATGTGTTGAACTGTATCAGGTAGTTAGTTATATGTATGATCTATATTTTTTTGACTATGCTGGGCTATTGAGGTGGATTCAATTTTGCCAGAAAATTTAGAGTTGAAAGATTAGGAGTTGTGCTATGATATGATATTTTATATTAGTATATTACTAAATTCTATATTTACACAATATCTAATTGTCTTTGTAAATTATTGGGACAGTTTTACTCGATATTGGCTTTTAGTTGAAAGAGAAATTACACAAACCGCCAAAGAGGTCAAGTACAATACGATAGCTTTTGCGCCACTAAACTCTAATTTACCTTGAAAAGAAATAAATTTTCCTGCTGTTGATATAATTTTGTTAATTTAAAAGTTTGAAACGTTCTATATAATTTCACAGTTTGCATATCCCCTTTAGATCATAGCACTATACAAGCTCAAATTAAAAAAAATATTTTTAATGAAACAGTTCCAAGAACTTATTTTGAGCATGAGAAAAATAAATGGTTGTATATAAAAAAAAATTGATGCTGGCAGATATGTGGTGGAATCTATTTGTCCAATTGTGCGCTGAGTAACCAAAATGTATATTCTGTTTCTAGACAGGCAGTGCGATATATCTGCCCCACTTATAAGGTATTGTTCTTAGTGGTAATTTTGTCAATAGAATACAGAAGCAGGAGAAGACCTGAACAAAATTTTAGTTATTGATTAATAAAAATGAGTAAAATGTAATTAAACATTTCAACAGAGATAGACAGTGGGGAAAAAGTTAAAAATGTAATGAAACTCTAGTTACAATTTTAACAGGAATTTTCATTACTGTATTTGCCTGAAAATGCTTTTATTTTTTGAGAATGAGACAAATTTGAAACATTATTATTATTATTTTTTTTTTTTAATGTAAAATCAAAAAATATATCATAGTCAACTCACATCCAAGGGCGAGAACGGATTGTGGAACACATGGATCCCACTTTCACTAAAATCAGTTAGTACACACAACCCTTTAGTACAGGTAACTTTTTTCCCCTATGTCCAGGAGTTCTATAAAAACAAAATAAGATATTGCGCCGGAATTTTTGAGGTCGCTTCACAAAAGGGGAAAATATGCCATGACGTTTTCACCAACTTTACAGGAGACACATAAAACTTTATATAAAATCTATTCATATTAAAATTATTATCCAAATAAAAGCCGGAAAACAGGTTTATCGCTTTAATTTATATGAGGTAAAATGAAAAACTTACGAGTGCCTCCATTTCGCTTGCGTGCCATATGGTGTAGAACGCTTTAATTTTAGCATGAGGAAGAAGGATTCCATTTGTGGCATTTGGGCAAAACTGTCTGCAGCAGTGTTGTTTACGGGTTTTTTTTCGAAGTCTGGTATCGGAATTGGATCCAATTTGAAATTTTTCCTAAAGGATGAGGTCTAACTAATTTCGCCAAAAGTGATTTACGGCATGTGGTTGCTTATGCGTCGCTATCATAACAGTAAAAGGATAAACTTGGTCGAAGATCGAACGAAAACCATTAAATAACTTTACAAATGATAAATTATAATATAAATCTTTAAAAAAAGAAAGAAGAAAAATGAAAGATTCCTAGACGTTTATTGACAGTCGTGTATTATTTTTTCTTACTAAGTTTTGTAAATAACGTTCTGATAACAATTATATATTACTAATAGCCCCCGTTACGGCTTTTCCCGCTCTCATAAGTAAAGATAATTAGATAATTTTAACTAATAACAGAAGATTTATTCAATAAAATCTTGTATAGAAGTATGTAATTCAGCATTATTTCTTCATTGATATTTTAAGCATAGCGGTGATTTTTCATCTAGTTAAAATTTCACTGATTAGATGATTGAAGATTACATAAAAGCATAATTTCGCGTCTAATTTATAATTTTAGTGTAGGGGATGATAATCCAAATGAACAGAAACTATCAAAAAAACATATTTATACAAACAATATCAAAATGGAAGGAAACGATATTTTGGTTAAGTAATAATTTTGATTCAGCAGAAATATTTTTTTTAAATTTTATCTGGTTGAATTTTAATTTCTAACCATAAAAGTATATGAAAGTTTGACGAACCTCGTTTATGCCACTCAATATTGTGCATTTAAATTTTTATTATTGTAAATTATACTATTTGTAAACCTTCCTAGAACAATGAAAATGAAGGTAAAAATTGTTACAGATGGGTTCAGTAATTTTGCGGAATGATGCTAAACACATATCAGTTTTCAAATTTACTAGTATCCACATGTCGCGCCACACATGTATAGCTTTGTTTAATAACTATTAAATCGAAAATAAGTAAATTTTATCATAAATTTCTAGCTTAATATAACCTCGCTATCGGTTGATTATCAAACTTCACTGTGCACCAGATATTTATCGTTTTTTTATGACGATTAAATAAAAAATCTGTTTAATTTTGTTATTACCAAACCATCCTTGATCTATGAACATGATTTAGCTAAAATTTGGTACAGATTGGTCCAGTAGTTTTCGAGGTTAGTGATCACAAACAAAAAATGGCTTGTCCTTTTATATAATAGTATAGCTTACAGATCTTATCTCTAAATTAGGAAGACGCAATATGTTATTTGTTTTAAGTTTAAGAGCTATGTTGAATGACGATGAATTTTTATTAAAAAAGGTGTTTAGTGGAATAAGTCAGAAAATTTTTTTTCCAGAATTAAAATAAGGTAAACAATCACACTTTTGTTAGTTACAAAAGATATTATCATTGTTAATTGGCGTAAAATGCATTGGTTACACATGAAATACGTATGAAATAAGTAAAATTATATAAAAGTGAAGTTTTGGTAATGAAATGAATACATAATATTCGAAACATGTGTAAAAGGGAGGAATAATTGAATGTCCGCTGTCATTGAGTCAGTCACCTTGAAATGAAAATTATAAGTTTCATTGTTCGTTTGACATCTGCCAGAGACGTCTCATTTTAGAACGCTTAGTCACATAACATCCGGCTTACTTGTGGATATAGGAAGTAACGTTTCGTTACGGAATACTATTTATTAGAGATGGGCCGACTAGTCAGTAAAAGCGACTAATCGGATTCTTTTGCGGTCTTCAAGTAGTTGGTAAAAAGCGCCGACTAGTCGGCAGTTTTATTCATTTATATTTCTACGCTTAAAGATAGATTGGTTGAAATGAAAGTATGACCTTTAATGAATATAGTTTTCATTTTTGTTTCATCTATTTTCATTTACAGTTTGCCATTTATTCTAGGAATAGGACCTCTTTTATTTTGTTATCAATTATCGAACTTTAAGAAAGATCACGATATAAACAAAAAATAAATTCGATAACTACTTTTTAAAGAACTTACGTAACACTTTTTTTTAAAAATGTAAATGTAATGTAAAGATTGGAACACGAAAAGGAAACTGCATTTTTAGCAATTTATATGCATGTTTATTTAAATGTATATGTAATATATTTTTGTGTTTTATATATAAAATCTTAAAACATCTTTTTCGGCCTGATTGAATTCAAAAGTTTCAAATTAATTATATAAGCTAAGTAATGACAGTAGTAAAAAGCCTTAGAAGAGATAAATTGGTGGCAAGGTGTTTCAACGATATGATTGAAAAGTAATAATATTAGGTCATTAATATAACAATAATATTATGTTGTGAATAGTAAAAAAAAAAAAATACTACAAAGATTAGTTAATTACGGTGGCTGGATAAATAATATATGAGTTTAAAATAAGTATTTTATGTTTTTAAATAATAAATAATAATAAATAAACATTCTGTGGTGGCATTTATTTAAAACCTGAACGGTAGTGAAAAAGAGTGGTGGATTTTAAGGTACAGGGAAATTTTGCTGCAAGGTTAGTATCTGGTGAGAAGTGCATTCCGGGAGGAAGCGTGGGCAAGCCAGCCTTTCGGAAGATATACCAAAGAATAAATGTATAATGAACTGAATGTATTATAATATAACAGTTTTGGCTTGATTTTCAACATATTATATTTAAATTAGAGAATAAACTAGATAAAATTTCTTCCAATAAACTCCATACTAACACAGAACCACTTGGTTTATAATCGTATTTTGATAATCCTAAATAATCTGTCGAAAAATTAATAGGTATATTATCCTCAAAGAACAGAATAATTGCAAAAATTTGGCAAATGTTCCTGCAAACAAATTACAATTTTCTCAAATATTTAAAAAAATATACATTCTATACATACTATACATTCTATACATACAATTCATCTATACTTTTTAATTTTTAACTATAACATTAGTCTTACTTTTAAAGCGTCTTCAAAAAGAAGGTTCTAAATTCGACTATATATATATATTTTAATTATTAATATAAACAAAGAGCATTGAAGGACATTATCGGATTATTATAAGTAAAGAGTAAAAAAAAATATATATTTTTTAATTACTACGAAACAAAGAGCATTGAAGGAAAATCAACGAAATTATCGATACTTATGTACATATTTACAATTTATGATTAGTCGGTGCCAACCAAAACAAACAGAATTAAAAAAAAAAAAAACTGGTAATTGTAAAGAGATCCACAATTTCATCACCGCCAAAAATAACTGATGATAAATTATGAATAGTTATATAAGTATCGATAATTTCGTTGACGGTCCTTTTAGGCTCTTAGGTTGAAAGTAATTAAAATATATTTTTTTCTTTTTGATTCAAGTTTGTACACGTCGGTTTGTGTGTTTTTCTAAAAATTAATTTCATATAAAAACCTATTCGATTTTTTAATAAATAAAAATTGTTTGTACAATAGATATAAATTGTTTGACATCAATAGAAGTTGTACTATATAGACTTTACTTATGAAAATAGTATTATAAATTATGTAACCGTTTCCCGTAGGGAGAAATAAGGCCACAGGTAATAATTAGTTATTTGAAATGCACAAATCGATATTTTCATTTAAATATGTATATGTCATTTATTAAATAACATTTTCTGCAACAGTACCTTAATAAGAGAGGCATTTCATTCCCCATATAATTCCACGCTACGGCAAGTCCTCTTCCCAGAAATAAATTATGGCGTTCTGTTATTTAACAATGTTAAATATTAAATTTTAAATGGTTATTTTCTACAGTTTTTAAAAAATTACTCTACCTGTCCCTGGAAGATTTGTTTTATTTAATAAGTACTTCATAGCACATTTAACCTCTTAGTATGAAATTCGTTTTAAATTAATTTTCTTCTCAATGTTTTATATAAAATATTTAATTCAATGGTAGTTTTATTTCTTTTTTTCTAGTCTTATACTGCGCTAGGTTTATGGTTTCTTAAAAGTTAAATCTATCTATCTATATATATATATATACAGCGTGAACAGCTACAAATATTAATGAATAGTTAAAAAAGAAAAATTAGACTGAGAGCACTTTAACGGATATTTCTTTTTTCCACATAACAATGTCTAATGTCACATAAAAAACCCATAGTTATTTGATAATAAGAAAAATAAATAGAGACCAAAATGAAAATAAAAATAAAAATAAAAAATATATAGAATTGATTTTCCAATATTTTACAATTTTTTTATTCCAGTATATAATTAAAGTTCAACCCTGATTTCATATTAAATTAATAGTATTTATGTAAGAGATAACCTCATTTCTTAAGTTAAAGAAGAAATCTGATCATTCCAAAACTCTTGTTATCTTTTAGATGCTGTTCACACTAAGGTGACATAAGATAAGCGATATATTGTTGTATGTGTTTTACTGAATGAAAAGTGAAAAATTTCACTATCTGAAAACCCAAATTAAATGGAAGGCCAGATTTTCTTCTCTTCTTGTAAACGCCAAGTCTAGAGCTCAAAATATCGTAAGAAACTAATCGCGCAGCGACCGACAAGTGGTACATCAAGAAATATTGCACTCGCGATACGTTGTGCAATCGCGCGACTGTAATCATATTTTATCACCTCCCTTTATATTTCAATAATTCCATCTGTGCTTAACGAGTTGATCGTTTACGATATACCACTTATTTTATACATAATAATCTTATTTTATACATAATCTTATTGTAGCATAAATGGATATTAGCAAAAAAAATAATTTAATTCCTTCAAAACTAAATAACCGGATAACATTTTTTTATAACCGATCGAAAGTTCAGATTCTTGATGAATGCTTATTTTACCCTTTATTGAAAAAAAATTTCTTATATATTCTGATCAAAGAAATATTTAGTATTTATTTATTATTACAGTGCTATAGAATTGGAAGATCAGTGATGCGAAAAATATAAAACTACCGAAGTAAAGTATTATAACTGAGGTTATTAAACTAATTTAATAGCAATCTTATTTATTTTTGCGATTCGTCCGAACGGAAAATTAAAATGCTGCCGAGCTAGATAAATTCAGGAGCTTAATTTATAATTAGAAAGAGAATTATATTTACACCAACAGATGTAAAGCAGATAATGAAGTTATTTTATCATTATTTATTTATCTTTATAGTATATATATATATATATATATATATATATAATGATATATATATAGAAACTATAGAAAGAGCTGTGAAAACTCTATATATATATAATATATATATATATGGCCCAAAATGTATATATACACTGCCGGGGAGAAGCAGCAAAATACCATTAGCGTTTACATTAAATGTTTTTCATTATATATTTACTGACATACAACATAATTTTTATTTCTATTACCTTTTAAAACATTTATTTTTTTATTTTTTCGACCCTTAGAAATTATATAAATAACTATTTTACAATATTCGGTTTATAGGGCCTTTATATAATATATTATCGGACCATAATTATACTTACTATATATATATATATATATATATATATATATATATTTATATTATTTTTTTTTTTTTTTTTTTTTTTTTTTTTTTTTTTTTTTTTTTTTTTTTTTTTTTTCCTTTCAAAGTAACCCTTTGAAAGGACCGTTTATTTAGGTTGTACGTTCCATACAAATGTATACTACGTACCTTAATTGTCATAATTACATTTACATTGAAACTTTTACAATAATATTATTAAAATAATTCAGATCATTGAACAATTGAACATAATATAAAAGAAACAAATAAAACATTACAAATTGAATACGAAAATTAGAAATGAAAAAAGGCGAAATACAAAAAAAAAAATATGGTCCATGGCTGATTTTAGCCCATAATTTTAACTATTTAAAGGATTTTTCATGAAATGTCCTTCCACCTTCTCAGTCCTTGGTCAGTTGGTCAAAGTCCAAGCTGTAGATAAATTTTGTAAATTCAGCTCTGTATTTGTTGTACAAGTCATATTCTGTCACAGGCCAATTTTCACCTTTGAAAAACAGCGTCATAATTAGTTTGGATCTTTGTCTGTCATATATAATAAGCAGTCGTAAATTATGTGTTTAGTAAAAATGTATGTTTCGTGACGCCTTGCGTCCGTCATAAGTACATATGTTGCTGTTTATTAAATTAAACCTTTTTAGATATGCTTTAGTTTGTCCATGTTCTGTTAAGACCTGTGTCAGTTTGTAATGTGTGGATTTGAGTATGTTGAAATTATTTTTTGTTATTGTTGGAATGAATTTATGCAGGCTTGGGGATTTTTCAGATTTAAACCAGCGATCATTCAAGATTGATATTATCCCATACAATTGTAAATATTAGATTCATCCAGCAATATAAGCACAAATGTTGGCAAACAAACAAACAGATAGTCAAACTCGGTTTTGTTTAATATCAGGGGTTTGAGAAATGATAGTGGTGTTTTCTTGTATGACGGAAATAGTTGACTTTTGGCTGCCTCTTTTGCTAAGGTTTCAGCCATTTCATTTCCGTCAATGCCAGAATGCCCCTTAATTGGCCCCATTTTATGTCGATATGTGACGTTTGATAAAATAAGTGTGTAAATACGCTAAATAAATTCTCCTCTTATGGGGTTTAAGAGGAAAAGAGGGAAAAAAAAAAAAAGAGAAAAAAAAATATATATATATATCAAAATTATATTTTTTCGACCCTTAGAAATTATATAAATAACTATTTTACAATATTTCGGTTTTAGTTGGTCATGAATATTAATATATATATTATAGTATATATATGTATTATATATATATATCTATATATATATATATATATATAATATTAATCTTATTAATATTAATTTTACTACATGGTCAATAGTTGGGGTTTATTCATGAATTTGCATATTTATGATTATATTTGCTGCTGGAATTTCACTATCTATTTCTAAAAGTACTAACTCTATTAAAAAAAGTAAATAAATTATTTATTTAGTGGGATTATCTTAAACTTAATTTTTATGTGTAAAGAACGTTTCACCTTAGTTGGTGGTCCTCAAGCTAGTTTATAAAAAAGTAGAAGAAGGTTAGATTGTCTTTTTTTACAGCGTTTCTAAAATATCTTGGACAAACGCTAACTATAAAATTTAGCGAAACATTCGTAATATGCCGAATTAAAGAACTTAAAGTTATGCTTTAAAATTACCTCATTAATTTTTTTATAGAGTGAATATCTTGTGAGATTGGAATTTAAATTTTCTAAAGTGAGCATTTTCAATGGTAAAACTTCACATATAATCCTTATGTATCTTTCAAACAATAGAAAATAAGAAATAAATAAAATATGTCTTGTTTTGCAAAGAGAAAAACTTTGCAAAGTTAAATTTTCTATAAAAAGTATATTTTACAAAGGTAGATATTGAAGAAAAAAGATTAAAACTATATTTACTCCGCTCCTGCGGTGCTTTTCTGCAGTTTTGTGAAATTTTAGTTTTAGGGTTACCTAAAAAAAATAAACCCGGGGTTAACCTGGCTGATCTAGTTTACCTATTTAACAATTGCAGGTTAAAACACTGAACACATTCATAATAAAATAATAAAGCTTATAATAAAACATTTAAAATTTAAACCTGGATCAGAGAATCAAACGTTTTTAGTTGGGATTGCTTAATTGTTTTTGCCGAATTCTCGATTTAGTTTAGATTTCTCGCCTGATATAAGATTTATTATCATTGTAATTCAGCCTTCAAGATCATTTCATTTCATTAATCGCTTTATTTATAATGTGTTTTTTTTTTTGTAAATTTATCTAACCCTGTATCATTTAAAAAACTTTGTTCCTTCAATCGCAAATGTATCCAGTATAAATAAAACGTTTTTTATTCATTTATTATTATTTTTTATTTCTTTTTCATATCAATGAACATAAATGCACATTTGAACTTTGAGGTGAAATGACAATTAGCTCAAAGATGGGTAGATGTTCGATGGAATTTATTTAAAGAATAACGTACAACTATTGAATCCTACAGTTAAAGAAATTGCATAACAAACTATGTAAAACATTATTTACTAAATCACTAATAAAATGGAGGTACGTTTCGCAATTGAAATAGTTGAACACATACATATGAAATTCAAAGATTTTTTTTTTTATTTTTTTTTTTATAAAATTTATGTTCTATTATAAATTACATATTATGTTATTTGTTAAATAATATTATATGTACTATATAGTTGAAATTCACTTATGCATGACAAATAAATGTATTGTTGATATCTGCATGTATCAAAACCTATTGTTTTGTGAATACTGGTATTTTATGTGAATTTCGCCATAACCATCTTCACATAAAATGCCGGTTGAGTCTTGTATGTCGTAAATACTAGATATGGATTCTTGAAATGACTTTTCCCATAATTGAACGAAGCGTTGACTAATAAAAGTAAAATATATTTTCAATATTGGATTGGTTACTATAAAAGGAGAATATTCTTCTTTATTTTAGAACCGGATATTTAATTTAATTTGATTTGCGGACATTTATAGTAATATATATATATATATATAAACTATTTGTATTAGAATGACATAAAGTTTTTTTCATGATTATAAGAGCTGCTTGAATAACAAAATAAGTACAAATTATATGTCAGGGGTGCAGTCAGGATGAATAAACCCGGCCAGTTTTTAAATGAAAAATTTATATTTTGGCGTGCCAACGTTTCGACCTGCCTTGCAGGTCTTCATCAGGGCTAAAATAACAAAAATTGGATGTGAATAAGATGATACAAACATTAAAAAAATAAATATATAAATAATAAAAATAATTTAAAAATGAAAAAGAAACAAGAAAAAAATAGTAGTTAATTAGATAATTGGATACAAGTCTAGTCAAAGATACAGTTGTAATAAAATAATTAAATAATTTCAATTGAAAAATACAAATTTTAAATTTTGTAAACTAATACAATGTAACAATTTTATTAACAGATGTTTTTAATAGGAATTTAAAAAAAAGGTATAAAGGATCTATCTATATGAAAAGGAAAAGGCTAAGATAGAAAGGTAAGCAAAATAGTAAAGTTGGCATAACAATAAGGAAGAGGAAGAGGTTGGGGAAAAATGAGAAATTAAAATAAATGGACTTACTGAAGTAGTCTAGATGAAGGCTTGACTAACAATGGCTGTTAAAAAATAAAATCAGGGAAAGGGGGGAAAATGACTTGCAGAAAGTAATTAAGGGTGGCAGTGGCTAATATAACATATGGATAAAAATCGAACTATTTTTTTTTGTTTTGTTTTATTTAAAAGGCGTGGAAGATGTTAAATATGAATTTAAACATTTTGCTAAAAATGAATTTAAATATTTTGCTATCACCGTCAGCAAAAAAAAAATAAAATGAATAAATAAAAATAAAATAAAATAAAATAAATAAAAATAAATAAATAACTGAGGAGAGCAAATTAATAATAATAATAACAAAATAAATAAATTAATAAACTAACTAAAAAACACAAAAAAAAGATTAATAGTAGGATAGTTTATCTGTTTAGATTCTAAAAGGGATTTAATGTGTTGGTTGAATTTGGTGATTAGGGAAGGAGTAGGATCACGTTTGGTGGGGAGATAGGTAGTGGGGTCAGAGAGCAGTTTTAACATTTTTTCGTTGTAATCAGTTCGGTATACAGTTTTGTTACCTTTATCTGCTCTTGTAACAATAATCTGATCGCTAGATTTTAAAAAGAATCGGGTAAAAGATAGATCTTTGAAGAACTGAGGAGAAAGGGTGGAAGGTTGAGAGGGCGGGTGTTGTCTCTCTGACCCCACTACCCCACTACTCCTTCCCAAATCACTAAATTAAACCAACACATTAAATCCCTCTTAGAATCTAAACAGATAAACTATCCTGCTTATAGAAACCTTATCTCCTATAATTCCGTAGCTCCTCGTTTTCATGGTCTTCCAAAAATCCACAAAACCAATACTCCTCTTCGTCCTATTACTTCCAATATCAATTCACCCTCCCTTAAGCTTAGTGAATTCCTCTTCCAATCTCTTCAGATCCTTAGCCATGATAACCCATACGATATCCACAGTTCCTTCCACCTACGAGAACTACTACTATCCTTTAACATTCCCGACGATTTCATTCTAGTATCCTTTGACATTGAAAGTTTATTTACCAATATACCTATTGACAATGCTCTCCTCATTATAAACAATAATTAGACATCCATACAACCTCACACCCCACTTAACCGTTCCTCATACCTAAAATCCCTAGAACTCTGTTGCAAATCAGGTTACATTTCCTTTCAAAATAAGTTTTTTCACCAAATCTCCGGGCTTGCCATGGGCAATCCACTTGCACCAGACCTATCCAACATCGTCCTTAATGACCTACTGAGCTCCATTCTACCATAATTTCCTCAAGACATTATTTTTATTAAAAAGTATGTCGATGACCTTTTTCTTGTCCTTAATCCCGAAAATATTCCATAAACATTGAATTCCAAAAACATTGAAAGAGACATGAGTCTCTTCGCTCAACCTTCCCTAACCTACGTCTAGGCCTTAAATCACAGAATAAACTTAAAAACATCTGTACCAACCTAAAAGATCCTATCCCTCTCCAACTCAAATCAAATGTTGTTTACCGTATACCATGTTCCTCTCCTAATTGTCATTCATCATATATTGGTAAAACCAAAAATCACCTTAAAGCCCGCATCTTCCAACACAAACTTTCCATCTCTTTCAAAAATCCCTCCGCCTCCAAACTTTCAGAACATTCCTTATCATTAAATCATACCTTTGATTTCGAAAAAGCATCTATCCTTGCCACTGTCCCCAACCATAGTAACGTTTATTATCAGAATCCATTTATATCCATTTAGAACCTAATCCTGTAAACCATAAAATTGATAAACAGTCCATTTCCCTCACTTATTCCCAAGTATTAAATCTAATAAAAAAAAAACTATAACCTTTCCCTCACTATTAATTATTATTATTTTTGTTTTTTAGTTAATTTATTAATTTATTTATTTTGTTATTATTATTAATAATTTTTTTCCTCAGTTATTTATTTTTATTTATTTTTTATGTTTGTATCATCTTAGTCACATCCAATTTTTGTTATTTTAGCCCTGATGAAGACCTGCAAGGCAGCTCGAAACGTTGGCACGCCAAAATATAAGTTTTTCATTTAAAAACTGGCCGTGTTTATTTATCCTGACTCATCTCCTTAGTAAAACTCACAGTCAACAATACAATCATCATTATTGAGAAATGATTCAATGTTTAAGAATCTTAAACATCTTTGCCTATGGACTTACTTAACAAATCAAAATCTAATATTTATTTATTATTATATGAATAAATAAATAAAACATTAATAATAGCTTATTGGCCTAGCGAAAAATCAACCATCCCATTCTTAAACTTTCAGGGAAAGCTCTGGTGGGTTTAAATCGTTGTAAACCGTGTTGAATCTTGATTTGCCTAGGGGTAGATAAAAATGGTTAAACCCATGATTTTCTTAGGAACGACAAAATGGTTATTTACTAGTGAAAACAATTCTTACCCAAATTTGGCTTTTCTGAATGTTTTCAGCAAACTACTTTTTGATCTGCGGTATTCTTACAATTTACCTTTACTGCTGTCATGACATTTTTAGAAAAACCAACCGCATCAATGGGATTCAAATTGCCTGAATAGTAAAGGTTTTGTGATAAAAGAACATTAAATTTTTTTTTTTATTTTATTATGATAGTATCGCCTCCACCACGTAGGGCTGTCATTTTAGTCATGTTCTGTTTTAACAGTATTTATTTAAGAATAAATAAATTAATGATTGATATAATTATTAGTGAGATGAATTAAAAAAAGGAAATCTATAACTAAAGAGATGGACTGTAAGACACATGCTGTCAAGATAAGTTATCATCACCCGCCTAGGATACTGCCGCTTTAAACACTTTTATCCCTTGAGGCCGTATCTATTATATGTGCCTATATATGCCAGAATAATCAAACTGACCATAAAAAGTTATATGAAGACTGTCCTATGTACATGAGGCTAATTTAGGAATTCATCCTTCTGTGATATAAATTAATGATATGAATACTAATATGAAATAGCTCATATATTTTAAATACAATTTTTTTGTTATTCTTCAATTCTACAAGTTATAGAGTTTAAAAAAGGTTTTTTAAAAAAAAAAAAAAAAAAAAAAAAAAAAAAAAAAAAAAAAAAAAAAAAAAAAAAAAAAAAAAAAAAAAAAAAAAAAAAATCTGAACTTTATTACTTACGAAATTTTCCAAACTAATAAAAAAATAAATCATGTTTATTAAACTAGTGCCTATTGAACTGAAAAATATTTTGACAAGATTGGGCAAAAAGGGATCATTTTTATTCTATTTATATTATGATAGAAATTTTAAAATTCATAATAAACTTATTCATGAAATTTTAAAAATTCATTTAAAACGATATACACTTAAAATTCCAACTATACTTTTAAAATTGGAAAAGTTTTGTGTTTTTCAAAACTATATGTGGTGACAAAAATATATAAATAAAAAGTAGTTTGCTTTTTATAAATAATTATTTACTGGTTTTTATTTTTAACACTGGCTACGTTGTTTAAAACACATTATTGGTAAACTTAAGACAAATTTCCAATTTCAAGTACTAGTTATTAAATCAAGATGTAAACTTTCTGAGAGATTAGAGACTGTGACGAGAAATCGGGTCAGAATGTAAAATGGTTGAAGGTCGCAAAGTAGGAATTTTTACGGTCACAGTTAAGACCTATGTATCTTATATATTCTTACAATTTGGAGATAATAATTATTCTAAGTTAATTTTATTTTTAAATTTAAATTTATTATTTTTTTAAAGAAATCATATCAGGATCAATTGCATTATCTAAAAAAAATATATGCATATATTAATATTCACGCGCAATGTAGCATAATTAAAATACTTACTTAATTTATCGTTTGTATATATTTCAACTAATTATTTGATATAAAAATAATATTAGTTGTAACCAATACAATTATTTCAACATTTTTTGCGCGTATAGTGGGAGTATGGAATTGGGGGATGAATTGTAAAATTTCTTATAATTTTAAAAAATATATAAATAAAGTTATATTAAGTTAGTAATAATAACAATGAATAAACATGGAAAAGGTAAACGCTATTGAACGTTGGAAATAATCCACAATATTGCTTATAGTTTTTTTTTTTTTTTTTTTTTTTTTTTTTTTTATTGTTTGATTAATATATCTTTTTTTTTTGTCAATTTATTTATATATAAATCAACGTAGTGCATTTATATCTTTTAAATTATTTCGTTTTGATCGTATTCAGAAATTTAATTTCAATATTCTTTATATTAGCCTTGAATATAGAGGGATGAATGAGTAAGATCAATTTCTTTATAGTGTAAAATGTATTAAAATAACACTAATATTTAGGTTTTCTTACAAGCTTAGCGGCAACTTAGGTTGAAGACAAATTAGTAGTAACTTAGTAAGTTAGACAAATTAGTAATACTCCTTCTCGTAAAATTAATTGCACATTAACTTCAATGTGATCATGAAGAAAAAAAAAAATTGGAATTGGACTCTCAAAAAGTTATTTACGAAAATGAATAATCTATATAAGTCTTAAAATACCAAAAGATATTACAATATTGAACAATAGAGAAAAAAAAATTAATATCTTAGAGAACTTCACCAACTTCTTTTAAACACCTTTTATCTCCTAAACCATCTATCTTCCGAAAAAATAAAAGTATGAGATCGTTTTGTAGGTACCAGTAAGTACTTAATTTTAATTTATTATTTTTACATGTTTATGTATCTTTTTTTTTTTTATAGTTTACCAACGAATTTGTCTGGAATTGATATTTTATATTTATATTTTTCATTTATCCTTATTTTCAAATTAAGGGAAAACTTCTACAGATAAAAGGGAAACATAGTAAATTAAAATTGTTACGAAATATATTAATGAAAAGGACAGTAAAAGAAACAGCGATTCAAAAGATAAATTGATTTCAGGAGAACTTTCAACAAAAAAGGTTGAAATTTGTACCTCAGTCCGCAACAAAATAAAATATTAATACCTACCTGCTATAAGCTGTATAATATCCTGAACTACTTGGATTTAAACTAGTTCTTCTTGTGTTCTATTTCATTATAGGTTTTATGGCACAATTTGAAAACAAGAGATTTACATACTTGGAGTTTTCAAGCGTAAGTACCAAATTTTATTACGATTTCGTAAAAAAATATACCAAACCCCACCTGCACCTAACGTAGCAGTTTTACTTTGATGTTAAATTTTCTTATTGAAGGCCTATTTTATTTTTAAAGTAGAAACAAAGAAAAAAATATCGCCTTCATAACGTATCGTCTAATACACTATCATTAAATATTACCAAAATAATAATAATAACTGAAAATTGGACTTTTCTAATTATTAAAATATTAAGCGGAATATTTTAATTTTGTTTTAGATAGGGAGAAGAAGAAATAAAGTACTAAGAATAAAAAAAAAAGTAAAATACTAATAATAAAAAAAAGTGATATATATATATATATATATATATATATATAGATATATATATATATATTAGCAAAGATGCAATATTTTCGGATTAAATGATATTAATAATTGGAATTTAGTATTTAATTCACGATATATAATATTGGTCTTTTGACTTCTAAATGAAATGAAGATTCTCAGTTTAAACGTGAAGAAACCGAGTTCTGGGACTGTTGGGAATCGTTTTTGTTTTTTTTTTCGATTCCAATCTAATCCAATAGAAGTGGCATATAATTTATCAATCATAATTGTATTGATCCTTCTATATCTTTATTCGTACCGCAAGCGAAGTATTCCCCGATGTTCAAGAAAAGGGAATCATCATCGTTGTGATAAAAAAATGGCATTTCAAAAAAGAAAGGATGGTTGTATCGATTACTGGTTTTAGGAATAACATCTATTCGGTTTAATATAGAAACTTTTGATACAGTTGATAAGATGATAAAGTGATGTTTCAAAAATATTTTCTTTTTAAAGCAAAAACTTAAAAAATAGTAAATGGTTGTTTTTATATTTTTTTTCTCGGAACTAACCTATTTTTAAAATGGTTAATTTAACATTAGGATCCAGTATTAAAAAAAAAAAAAAAAAAAAAAAAAAAAAAAAAAAAAAAAAAAAAAAAAAAAAAAAAAAAAAAAAAAAAAAAAAAAAAAAAAAAAACCCTTGAACCTGTAGGCTAAAGAAAGTATAACATGAAACATGTGTCAAAAAAGCCCCCAGATTAGATATAGGCTCCTAAACGGTAGGTCCTAGCGATAAACGTCATACGACAAGAAATATTCTCCATTAAACCTTTGATTTATAGGATGTCGTCCAATTTTTGATCCCAGCATCAGTAACAAAGATAGAGAGTCAAAAAGGCTCCTACTCTTAAAAATAGAGGTCCATACGTTTATTTTTCATTAAGAGAAACATAGTCAAAAACTGCCTCCTAGTCAAAATATTAAAATAAGAATTTCGTATAAAAAAATTTGAGCTCCTAACTGCTCTTACTCTCCTAATATCAAACTATCAAACTACGCGTAATGCCTTCGAGTTCCACAAAAACGTAACGCTTTTGACCAAGTAGGTCACTGGTATGACGTGTTTCACGTTAAAAAAACAACATAAAAATCTATTGATAAAAAATGTCTATATCATTTTTCCCCTTTAACTACTAAGTCACTAAACAATAAGTTCAGTTTCGAAGAAAAGAACGGATTAAATCAAGTTTCCTACTAACTGCAATAAAGAGAAAAACAACATCCTGTTAACTAGGCGAGACCTTAAACAAATTTTTAGAAAAGAGTTAAGAGTGATAATGCAGAGATTGTAGGCCGTGAATTATAACTAGGGTACAATGGTTGGATTGCGGTCAATAGAATACACACAGTATGGAAACACTGTAATTTAAAGTTAATAATTACAGCTCTTTCATATTGTGTTTTGTTCGGACGTCACGATGACCATCATCTTTGGTAAAAAGTATTAGTTAAAATCAAAATCAACTCAAATAGTTTTACTAGTTAATGACGATTTCATGATAATATTTTATTATTACTTTATTTTATTTGAGTACCGTATATTTTATTTTTTAATTTTAGATAAGTAAGGCAAGGGAAAAAAACAAGACAATGTATTTTATGCGATAACTCTCTATTAATTTACATTAAATAATCTTATATACGTTTTTCAAAAGTATCAATTAAAGAAGACTGTAGTAAGTAGAACATACTGTATACCACAATAACACTCTTTAGAAAAATATCGCGATGTTGTGAACGATCTGGTGTATTATTATTATTTTAACTAATATACTTGTTATATAGATAAACTGTGAAGTTGCATTATTTATAATATATATGTGTATATATTTTTTATTGGGTGAGTTTCATGACTTTCCCCTACAAATTTAAACTCAAATTATTTCAATACCAATAAATGGTAATTTTAATAGGATTTTTTTTTTTTTTGTAATCAAGACTTTCATTGAAGTCCTATACTGGTCTACGTGGGAAGGTCAAGTTCAGAAACGAATTTTTTATCTTCAGTCAGCGCTGAAGACGAAACTGAATAGAAAAAATTGGTATGGTAGCCAAAACAAAAATATTTTAGGAAAAATAATGGGCAAAATATTAATTGAATTATTTATGTTTTTTTTCAATTTGATCTTTTTTATATTTATTTAAAAAACGTATCCAAGATATGATAAGTATCGAATACGATATAATATTCATTAAATATTTTAATTAAGTTTTACAAGTAAATAAAAAAAATTTCAATGAAAAGTATTACTTAAGCGGTGGTTGGTATGTACAAAATGAATTCTTTTAGCACAAAATGAATTCTGGAAAAAACATCCACCAGGGCAATTTTGATGTAAATCGATTTTAAAAATGTTGATGTATTTTAGTCATGGTTCAAACATGGAGAATATACCTTTTGATTAATTTTAAATATACAAAACAACACTTTTAATTTTTTTTATTTTTCGAGTTCTTACCTTTTTTTACAGTTTTTTTTTTAATTTAAATTTTTATTTTTATTTTTTATTATTTTTTATTATTTTTTTTTTACATTTAAATTTCTGTTTTTTTTTTGTTTTTTTATATTTTGTAGATCCTAAGAACATGAGGTCCACAAGTTGAAACAAGTTTCACAAATTTAGTGAAATTGGTAATGTGAAAAAAATCAAAATTTTAGTAATTTGGTAAATAAAAAAATAATTTTCCCCATTTTTTATATGTATACGTAGAGTGGTTTTATTGGGTTTTTTAAGAATCAAAATCTTATAGATTTACTAAAAAAATAGAATTTTTGTGAATACTTGAAGCCACGAATGTAATGATTTAATTTTATTAGCTGTTATATTAATTTCCAAGCAAGGAAACCACCAAAACATACAGA
This sequence comes from Euschistus heros, assembly GCA_003667255.2. NCBI lineage: Eukaryota > Metazoa > Arthropoda > Insecta > Hemiptera > Pentatomidae > Euschistus > Euschistus heros. The sequence continues at coordinate 24,774 of RCWM02001009.1, forward strand.
CGTCTAAAACGAACAGACACCCAACACTTTTTTTCAACCCGGGGAAGTCCATACTCGAGTGCAGCCCAAGGTTCCACGTTGCTTGGGAATTGAAATCTCCGGAGTAGTCGAGTCGCTCGTTCAGCACTCTCACCTGGTTTATCTTGTACGCAAGAAACTTGTGGAATCCCCAGAAGCCAAAGATGATGCCGACCAATGAGAGTACAGCACCGGCTACTCCAAGCCTCAGTGGTGCCGCCATGTCACTCCTTCAACAGCCGCTAACAGACTGAATTGTTGAACACTCTGCGTGACTCCCTCTTCAGCTAATCCTAGCCTGTCCGCTCTTAGCGCCTTAATTATTACACAGCTCCTCAAGGCGAACTTGACTTTGTCTCAGGTGATTATCTATTAATATTGCCAATGCAATGATACTAGAGTTTTTTTTTTAATTTATAATTTTAAATCTTAAGGATTTTTGAAAAATATGATTGCTTAGTGTTAAATGTTTGTAATGGTAAGAACTAATTATTCATTTAACTAAGAAATTAAATTAATAATGGAAACAACATATTTCTGAAGAAAGTGTATTTAAATAAATATATCATCTGCTTGGAGGTAAATGTCATTAAGCAACGAAGCCAATTTTTTTCAGGGGAGCAAAAAAATAAAACCAGAATATGCTTATTAAAAATTACTCACATCAGATAGTTATATTGTGAATTACCTCATTATTTAATTTTTTTCTAATCCTCCAATACTTCTTTATTTATAAAAAAAAAAGATTAGGGTTAGAGTCTTGTTTCACCTCTCTTGGTATTTGAAGATCGGTGTCATTCCTCTTGCTATAGCCGAGCGTTCAAAGCCTTACACCTCTGGCACACACATCATTCTTTAATGTGATTTTTTATATTTATGGGAAATGATGATATCAACACACAATGGCTTTACCTCGAAATTGAAAAAAATTGCACTTAATGACTTTTACCTCCAAGGAGACGATATTAAAAGTTTTAAATATGATCCGAATATGATAAAACAAAAAAATATATTTTTTTATATATTCAAAAATATTTTTGTCCCGTAGAAAAACATAAAAGGCCTAATTAAAAATTACCAGGCCGTTTCAATAGTCCTGTCGTTTTTTCATTAATTAAAGTTTATTTGGTCTGTATCGTCTTTGTTATAATTCTATTTTCAAATCGATCTTTTCCAATGTTAACAATATTGTTTACTGTCTTTGAAATATGGATTGCATTTCAATCCACTCTCGGTTATACGTTTATGAAAATATATTGAAATGGCGAGTTTTGACATTCCGTTTCGGTCAATTTTAAAATATGAATTTAAACCTGGTAGGAAAACAACCGAGGGTGCTTGAAAAATATGCTTTGCTTGATTATTGATCTTCTCACTGAGAAGACCTCAAGTTGCCAACGAACAGAAAATTCGAGAATTAAGTGATTCGGATCCACGTCAAACATGTGCAGTTAAATATTTTACAAGCAAGAGCCTGGAGATACTTACATCAAATGGGAAAAAAAAAAAAAAAAAAAGGATAAATGGTTCTTATTATCAGAGGTGAATAACAGGCGACATACAGCAGTGTTGACTATGGATAAATTATAGGAAATAAGATGGGAAGCAATTAGGATTGATGAATTAATTGCCACTTCTATTGGAATTATTTTATTAGAAAACTAGTTTCGAATGCTAAACATTCATCTTCAGTTCTTAGGTCTAAGAAATTGATCCATCATGCGTTCTTCAAGTGAAGTTTGGAAACATTACCCCACCCACCACATTCTTCTGACCTTTACCCACTGATTATCACATTTTCAGGCCTCTGAACAATTGTTTTTGGCAGAAACGTTTTGATAACCAGCAAAGCCTAGAATTAGAATTAAAATATATTTTAAAAACAGTATTAGGGATTCTGCATCACGGTAGGATATAGTTATTAGTTGTAATGAAATTATTTTAATAATTAATGTTATTGTATGGTTAATGGTTCATAGAATATTTTAGTTATCTAAAAGAATAGCGGGACTTTTGAAACGACCTGCGTTGTTAGGTATTATTATGTATCTGGAGGTTGTAGTTTAGATACTTCTGAATATATAAGATAGAAATTAATACCAAAACTTATCTTCGAATATATATATAAGCCGTTGAGGATCAAAATCCGTTAAGTTTGTTGTTTTCGAAACATATTTATTTTTTTAAATGTAATTTTAAAACCGCAAATTTTAAAAACAAAACCTGTTATATCCAATGAAAACTAGAAATGCTCTGCTTATGCAAGCATGCATTGAAATTGAAAATTCACAACTTTTAAGACCATTTCTGGAACACAATATTGAAGATGAGTTTAAATCAAATTTTTTTATGTTCAAAAATAATTAATTCGTAATTTTTTTTCCTGTAAAATTTTGAAAAATGATAAAATCTGTTTTGATTCTAAACGACTAAAATAAAACATTCTTATTCAAATATTTTATTAAATACTTTTTTAAGATTGATAATTGAGGAATTGGATGAATAAATCATTGCTTATTGAAATGGGTAAGAAATTCCAAAATAAGGCTAAACGAATAGAAAAGGATTTTTCAAAGGAGACGGTTCGGTGAGAAGGGATACACAAATCAATGCGATAAAGTCTGGTATTCAAAAAATGAATGAAAGTAAGAAAGGCAAGGATGTCGTAAATATACTAAGGTTTCTGGGACTAAAGATTGGAATAGAAAAGTACCAAGGAAGTATTGTCGTCAAAGACTTGAATAAAGCCAGCTTAGATCAGAATACCAGCAAGTGATGTGAGATCCAAAAAGGGATCCTAAAATTGAATCTTATACAGGAATTTATTCAACTCTTCATCTTCATTTTGAGCTCACCAATCTTTCATATATTAAAAATCCATAATCAAGTTAAGTAAACGGTAAAACAGAGAGTAATTGACACCCTAGACAGTTATTGACACCCCAACTTAAAAAAAAAAATATTTAACAAAACAAAAAAAAAAAATCTTTAAATCCCACAACTCAAATGTTCAAAAATACATTCAATTTTGTCCTATCTTAAAACATATCCATAGGGCGCACAGTGGGACGAATGGCCCAAATTTCAAGAAAGCAACTAAAAATTGAAACTATTTTATTGCAATGTCCGACCACTTTGCACCATCTTCTAACATCTTAGGAATAAGAAAATGTGGAAATTTTTCAAAAATACGTAGTACAAATGCTGTTTTTAAAATAAAAAGGTAATGAAAATTGACATAAAAATACACGAAATCGTATTTAGTGATTATGATTGTTCTCGTAACTTTTAAAATTTTACTGATGATTATACCTCATTTTTTTTTTTTTTTTTTTTTTTTTTAGTGTAGTTTTTCCTTCCAGCAGTAACCCTGTTGGAAGGGATTTTATTCTTTTCTGTACACACCATACTTGTACAAAGTATACAATGTACATGTAAATATTATTTTTGATTTGATTATAATTTTACATGTGATGAAAGGTATAAGAATATAAAAATAAACAAGAAAAATAAATTAAAATAAAACAAAGACCAAGAAGTTATATAACATAAATAATTTAAAATTCAATAAAAACAGCAACAAAGTTATGTAGAGAAATTTTTTTTGAATATTTAGAGGTTTAGAGATATTTCATATTTATATCCTCTATTTTAATGATTGAATTTTTAAGAAATATTTGGAAATTTTCAAATGAATTGTTCATCAAACATTGACCATCCACCGGCCAATGTCCTAGTTTCTGTACTGTTTTTTGTCTGTAGAATAGTTCTGTAGTCAGTGAGTAGTCTGCATTCATATATGAGGTGGTGTATATTTTGTTCTTGAGTGAAATCACAAGGACATAGGAAAGTATCTCTTATTTTAAATCGATAGAAATAACTATTTACTGCCGCATGTCCTGTGACTCCTTGTGTAATGTAAAAGTTAGTCCATGAGCTTGATTTAATGTAGGTCCTTAAGTCTGGAATGAAGTAATGTAGATGTCTTCCCTTGTGTGTTGTGTTCCAACGTGTCTGCCACTGGTCTACTGCTTGTGTTTTTAGCGTGTGTTTTAAGTGTTCTTTGGATATCATACTATATGATATAGGAAGGGAAGTATCCTTTGAAGCCTCTTTTGCAGCCTTGTCAGCCAATTCGTTTTCCGCTATGTCGGAATGCCCCTTTAAATTTGAATGTTATCGTCAGTTTGTAGATGTCTTAGAAATGATCTTATTTTTTCAGTGATGGGATTATGACAATGTCTGTTTTTTATCATGTATAGAGTACACTGACTGTCCGTTAGTATTGTAATAGTTTTATCTTTTGTCCTCAAATTTTGGAAGTATTTTAGAGATTTAAGGATGGCGAATTGTTCTGCTTGATTATTGCTACATTCTGGGCCTAATTTATACTTTATTACATCTTCTAAAATTTTGTTTTTAAAAATGAGACTAGCACAGCCTACATATTCGCCATTCTTGCTTCCGTCAGTATATATCTCATAGTCTGTGGGGTCAGTTAAGCATTCAGTAATACAAGGAAATTCTGCTGGGTGTAACCAATCCTTGTAGTCGGTAGCATGTTCAAAGTTGCTAGATTTGAAATTTTCGTAGTCAGTGTTCATGGATAACAAATGGAATTTTCCTATGTAACTGTTAGCTAATATACTGATGGGGATCATTTTGGCCAAGACAAAGGCAGCTTCATCGGAGAGTGTTCGGAATCCTATGGCAATTTTGAGTGCCATTAGCCTCTGGACCCTTTCCAGCTTTGCCTTGTTGTATTTGATCTGAAGTCCTGGATGCCATATTTCAATGCCATAAGTAAGAATAGGCAAAATTGCGCCTTTATACAAAACCTCCAGAGCCTCCGTTCTCAACCCCCATGTCGCTCGCGCTGCTATTGAAAGTGAATTTATTAATTTTATAAGTTTGTTTTGTAGATTATACCTCATAATCTCAAATAAAAAATTACTTTCTATTTTTTACTAGTCTATTCAAACTAAAAAAAAAATAGTAGTGATGGTTTTATCATTAGAAAGAATTAGAATTTTATAAAACAATGACATGTGGAGTAACTTTCAGGGTGTTTCGAGTACATTATTGCGTGCTGAAGAAAACGTCTAAATTTCTCCAAAAAATGGACTTCATAGACTTTTACCTTAGGTATTTAATGAGATAAATACGTTCCATTATTTTCCGAATATAGCCGAATTAACCCGTGGTTAAACATAGTTTATATATTTCTAAGGTTGTAATTCGACCTAATTAAGCCATTAACTTTTATTTTTATTTGTACCTTCCCCAGTTATGAAAAACAAAAAAATATTTGTAATTTATAGTTTAGAATTGTATTTTGTTAATTTCAAAATGTTTAGTCTTAGTTATTTTCTTTTCTTAAGTTTTTCTACATTGCAGTAATGGTAATAAGCGCACTGCAATAGGTGCATATATTTCTATGCGTTCTGATGCATATATTTCTCGATATAACACATATTTAAATAAATATTTCTACAAACTATTTTTATAATAATACATAAAATATATTTATAATTATACTAAAAGAATTTAACTTTAATTTAAAATAATTGAGTTAAGATGACATTTAAGCAATAATTATCAAATGAATTTATTCGCTAATTGATGAATAGTATAAATATTGGAGAAAGAACTATTTGAATTAGAACATACATAAATGAATAAAAAAGAGAAAAAATAAAAGAAAAAAAAAAGTATATATTATTTGGAGTGGGTGAAATTATACAGTTAGTTTATTCGTTGCGCTCTATGATCTCAACTCGATCCACAAATAGTCTTAGTTATTGTATAGTCATTTGTTGTTAACAAATGACAACAATATCCATAAAAACATATAGGCAGCAATTGACCCACCAGTTTGTATCCAGGTACATGTTTTGATCTGACTAGCTTGAAGCCGTAGTCAACTTTTTTTTTTTTTTTTAATTATCACTTAATTAATTATCACAGGATGTCGGGGTTAATTAATTATAACAGGTTAGTGTTTTTCATTTAAATGTCGACAAACCCTGATTTCATAAATATTTTTAAGTCCGATCGACGAAAAAGGCATACAACACGTATAACTCACATAAGGGTAAACTGATTGATTTGTAGATATCTTAAATTCGATAGGGCACATCAAAAATCATAGAAAATAATATCCCTCGAATTAAAACACGAACAAACGAAAATTGAATTTTTTGAATACATTATTGGTTAACAGAGCAAAATCTTAAAATGATAGGCAAAAACAGACTTCAGACTCGAATTATACACCCTTAAAAACATACCCATTTGAAATATGAAGTCGATGCGAAAATTTTTAGAGGCTCAAATTGCGATGTATAGAAAGAACACCGTTTTTCCCACTGTAGGGCGTCAATAACTAATTTTACATTAGTTATTGTCAATATCTTGTAAAATATATTCTAGGAATAATGTTTGGTGCGTGCTTTTTAGTTTAACTTAAAGTATAGTAATTAAGGAAACAATAACTGCGAATTTAGACTTAATATATTCTTTCTATAATTTTAGTAGGAAATATTATCGAATATTTCTTCAAGGGTGTTAATAACTGCCTGGCTTACCCTAGAAACTAACAAAATAATATAATTTTGTATGTAGATATTTTTTTAAACGAGTCCTTCCTAATTTGTCTTAATAATCAAATCTGTAACATCAAAATAATTTACATACATTCACAATGAACTGGATTACATAGTTTTGAATTATAATAAAGAATAAATATATCTTAAAACATATGGTTAAAACAGAATCTGCTTCTTCGTGTTTTATGCAATGTTGTTTTTCATTATACTCTCAACTGTCTTAAATTTTTTTATAAACATTTAGAATAATTTCTCCTTCTGTTTGTTAAAAAAATGTTATTTTTATTATACCCATTGATCCAGTCGTGTAAGTCGCCGTTTTTTATGCTTGTGCCTTGATTAATGTGGTTAAAAAGGTCTAAAAAATTTTTTTATTGATTATTGGTGTAGTTTTTTGATGGTGTTGTTTGGTGATGTTTTTTTTTAACGTAGTATTAAGTATATCTGGAAGATACCTTAATTCTATCCATAATATTTGTATTTTCTAAGTATTTCTTTTGTTCGGACTATCAAGATGGCTCGGATTACCAAAAGTTCACATTAAGTAAAATGTCAGGATCGAAGAATATAACATAATAATCAATGATGTTATTCGCTGGAAAAATAGATAAATAAATTAAAAAAATACCAAATTAAATAAAAATAAAAATAATTACCTTAGGACATTATAATAAAATTATATCAATGCTTGTCTCACGTCAATCGAATAGAAGTACCACCATCTTATATTATTAAATTATTCACTGACCGTTAAAGTAATTAAACACTATGATTATAAAATTAATCTAAAGGGAAACTAATAAACGTATCAAATTAAATATTAAGAAAATAATAAAATAAAATATATAATAAGAAGGAAGAACAGGAATAATATTATATGATGTATATTAAAGAAATAAGATAATAATTATAACTGTAAAAATATGCATTCAAAAAATAAAGATAATATAATACTATTTCAAATATACGTACACTTCTAACAAATACTTATATAATTAATTTTTAAATCCAAACATATACATTCATAAAGCGGAAAATCGCTAATTACTGGTAAATATCAATTATCTATCAACTTAGCCACAATTAACATACATATTGATCTGATTGTGCTAATTCGTAATTGAGTTGAAATTAATTTAATTCCAGTTATTATTAATATCTCAGAGAGGATTTAAAAATTTACCCAATGAGATAAAAAATATGTTTACCCCTTATAAATCAATAATTTTAGTTTATTCCTCACAGTAACTACATAAACTCAACATTTCCACCATTATAAACATTATAACCACCTCACCACTCAAAATACCATAACCATAATGAATACAAAGAGAATTAACGATCAATACAACTATTTTTTTTATTTTAAGTATAAGTAATAAGTTTAAGTATAAAGTTGAAAAAAATAAATAGAATTAATAAAAATCTCAGCCACAGACTTTTACATTATCTTCAGATTACTATTAATTATTGTTTGGAACTATTATTAAAAATAAAATTGTTGATAACAAATTTCTTAAAATTTTCCATCACCAAGTCACATGAAATAACTCGAAATAATTACATTTTAGGATAGAAGATTTATTGACTGGCTAACTCTTGTCTCACCAGAGAAGAATCAATATAATAATGAAAAGGAATTCCAACATTTGTAAATAAGAAAACTTAAAGCAAGAATAATTTATTTCTAAATTTATAACTGAATATGGAAATTAAACTTTTAAAGGTAAGTGCCTAAACAGTTTATAGTAAGATATATCATACGTTAAAGGCACATACCAGATATGTTGAGAAGGTTTAATTTTCATACTAGCAAGGTGTTTTAATCTACTGCACTGATGAAATAAAATTTCCTTGCCACCATTTGGTATATTCGGTATCTATTAAATATTTTAAGACAGCATACATGGAGGGTGATTGACTTTTATAAGTTACGAAAAGATTTTTCTAAAGCCTACTTAACTTCTTTGTTGCTCACATTATCAATCATTGTTTCATCTACATCAGCTTCTACCGTTTCCAACTCTTCTAAATTTTGAACAGTTTATTATTTTACATAATTCTTATTTCTTCGGTACCTCTCTGAACAATTGAAATTTTAGTAGAAAGGTGAAGAAAAACATCAAATTTTTGAAAAAAATATAAAAAATATTTATATTGAACAGTATTTAGACATTTATAGGTATTCACCAAAAAAAAAAAAAAAAAAAAAAAAAAAATAAAATAAAAAAACTTCGACGGTCGTCAAAAGGAGGTGAAATTGGATATTGGCTTTCGATCATGCCACATATCTCATCGTTTTTCTTTTTATATCCCAACACACTCGTTGATTGTCGTTATATTAGGACTATTTCGTAAATAAATTAAAAACAAGTTTAGAACTTTTACTATTATAACACTACTACACTACTAATTTCTAATTAATGAAAATCATGCTTATACAGAACAAAGGTATTCCTTAGTCTACAAATAATTTTCTTGTTTGAATTCCTAAATTATGAAATAGATTTTGTTCTTCTAAAGTAAAGCCTTCAGATTAGAAGTGCTGCCTGAGATATTACTTTATATTTATTTTTGTTCTCATCTACCTAATTACTATTTTTAGATGTAAAAATATAATTTATAAATTAAAATATATATATATATATATATATATATATATATATATATATATATATATATATATATGATAAATTTCTTGACTGTTACTATTAAAGCTCTTGAGGTTCAGTCAATAAATAAAAACAAGTATTTTGGCGACTTTTCGAGACGAGATTATTCTCATAATCATGCCCTGCATCTTAGTAGGAATGTCCTAGTATTCTTCACGCTTGCTTATTTTCTGTTGGAATTCTGGAGTTCCTTCATCACTGTAATTGCTTCAGGACCGTGGGTTGTCTTGATATCTTCATGAAATCACATTCTTCATTATAGATATTTTCCAGTATTGACTCGATATGTAAATATGGATAAATTACTTGACTGTTGGATATATACATATATATGTATACATTATTTATAAGGTTAAGGAATATATATATTTAATACAATAGGGTAAACCAGACTCTTAACCTCTTTCTTTTAAATCCATAGACCATAGGAAATAAATAAAATCTTTCTTGTAGAAAAAATCTTTGCAAACTTAAATTTTCTATATAAAGAATTGAGTAAACCAGATAGTTATTGACAATCTAACTCAAAAATTAGAAGAAAAAAAAATCTATGAAATATAGATTATATATAAAAATATATAGGAAATATATATTAGCCAAAAAGAAAATCACAAAATTCATTTTAAATCCTACAACTGAACTGTGTAAAAGTACTTTCGTTTCTGTCCGTATTTTCAAAGATATGCATAGAGGTCAATAACTGATTTTGCATTAGTTATTGTCACTACCTTGTGAAATACATTCAATTAATAATGTTTGTTGTGAACTTTCTTCTTTAGCTTAAAGTATAGTAATTAAGGTATAACGATTGCACATTTTAACTCTATTGAACTATTTTTCAATAATTATAGTGTGAATATTTCCCAACATTTTCTTAAGGGTGTCAATAACTGTCTGGTTTACCCTACTTAAAGTTTTGAGCGTGATCAAATTCATACTTCCCAATAATTGCCTACTTGGCATTTGCATTTAATGTTCTGATGGAAAATTGAAAATATAATAGGAACCAATAAGAAAAAAACAAGACGAAATAAATATTGTAGTAAATCTGTTTGGGAAGGAGTCTTGGAATTCCCCCTCCGGTGTCTACAAATCAATCAAAGTTATAATGGATTTAGGTTCGTCAATAATGCATCTACAAATGATAGGGTATAGCCAACGCTATGGATTCAAATTGTGTCCGAAATTGAAGTGATTTGCATATCGATGCCAGTAAATAGAATTGAATTATATATGTGATTAGAATGTTAGTGGGTTTTATAACTATATATATTTAAAAGTAACATTAAATGGAAACAAATTAACATTAGGTCAGACAGGACTCGACACTCTAATTATTATTTGTCCCCTCTTGTATATTTTATTTATCACTATCTTAAATAACCTTCTCCATACATTTTATTTGTGGTTTGTTGGTTATCAATTTAATCTACAGGTTACCAACCAGAGTTAGAAGGTGCTACCACCTCTCTGACATGAACAAACATTGTTTTATTAATATTTGTTTCTCAATACATTCGTCATCAAATTTGCACTTCTTAATTTTACAAAATCCCATCAAAACCTTCCCCATTATCCCAACCCACCGACTGTGACATTATCCATTTTCGCACATCCTCTTGTGAAACTGGATCTCTCCTACAGATTAAAATAGCGGTGGTCCCTTAAACAATTGTAAATACATATTTTCATTATTGAAAATCTATAAATGGCTAGCTGCTCAACTAAAATCCAGAATTCTAAAATTTAGTCTGTAACGCATTTGAAACTAGCGACGCAGCTAAAAAAAAGTTGAAATCTCTTATGTATCGGCTACAATTAGTGGAGGCACCAACTTAAAACAGAGTTTAATTATATTTAAATTTAATATATCTATTTTTTTTAATATTTTATAAAAATCAGCTCCTGTCGCGACTAGCAGCCCGCTCTCACAAGCAAAAGTTAGATAATTTTAACTAATATAATAATTATTTTTTTTTTGTTGATCGATAAAAATCTTGCAGTAAAGTATGTAGCGGCGGCTCGGGGTTCTTGGTGAACTCAGCCGAAACCGTCCACTTTTTTATGAAGCTGGTAGTTTAATATAATATAACCCAATAAACAATTTTCCTGGAACTATATTTCATTATTAACAAAATCAATTCAAATAACATGTAGCCTCCCTTTCTTATTTTGTAAACAAGTAAATCTTATTAGCTATAATGACAATATTTAACAATAATAACATAATAATAATTTAATGTCACATGCAATTCAATTTTTCTTCTTATAACCAAATAACCATTAATGCATAATCAAAATAAAGTTCGACAGAGTATGGTTTAACCATGGCTTAACCTTGCGTTCAAATATATAGTAGTAAATACCGTTCAGAGGCTCGTAGTAAGTAACGAAGCAATATAGTCCCTTACTATCAAAGCTGGAAATGTCGGGCCTTGCGCTCCGAGTGCAAACCATGTAGTGAGAGAGCTTTCTCGTCTGCCATGGAGGTATACTCTTCCCTTGACTGTCTTGTGGCACACACTGACGTCTCTGGGCCTTGTAGCACGTCACGTGACTCACGTAAATGCCCGAAGATCAACGAAGTTGCAAGACAGTTTTTATGAGGCCATGTGATTAATACAAAAAAAAAAATAATTTGAAATGTTAAGTCTAAACTAAATCAATACTAAATACTAAAGTGTCGGCCTCGACATACCGCCCACCAAAGTTTTCATGAAAACTTTACTTCTGCAATGCCTTCATCCTACTACAAACTACAATGACATACTTTGATAGGACCTAAAAATGGGTATGGCCCCAGGTGAATAACGGCTGGCCAACAAATGGGTGTCTGGCACCATAAAACTATTTCAGTCGACCGCCCACCATGCAAAGACACCCCAAGCAGCGGGGAACTAAGTCATGAAAGCAGGCATCGGTTTGAGGAGTAAAGGATTGACTTCTCTAGTTTTTGAACCAAGAAACAATAATATTATCTAGCACATACTTCTACCACGAAAACAACTGTTTAATTAGCAAATATTGCATCTGCGAAACTGGTTTCAACATGTGAATCAGCAAAGTAGGGTCTGTCACAAACCAAGAGGCATTCATCAAGAAATAAAGAGAGCATTATCCTAATCCGATCCAGGTCGTAACAGAAGACAAAATAGCAGATACACCTCCAAGTCAATAACTCGGCACCTCCTACCCGAAGGAAGTATATTAGCATTCTTATAACCTGTAATGCTTCTTGCAGGGTTCGGTATCTAACCGGAGGAAGCCTATAATAAACTGAGTTCACTATGGAGGCACCATGCTGACTATCCTGTTGAGAACAATTATTCTTCATAGGAGTGCCGTCCGATTCCTGAGAACCCGATTCTATTAGATGAGGAATCTCTTTGTTATAAGGCTGATGCAGCCAGTTAGGACCAATGAAAGTACAATCTGAGGGCCTACTGAAGGCAAACAGCGGTTTTGGTCTGTTGTTGGAAAAGGTAACTTTCAATAAATTGCCACTGCTTTTCTGGAAGTCTAGCGCAGCTGGGCGCTCAAATTTTTGTTCGTGAGACCGATGAGGCCAATTTTTAATAAGGTGATGGATGACAAGGGTCCTCTTGGAGGAGTTTCGCCATCGACAAGCATAATATAGGGGGTTATTTGATGAAATTTCACGGTGATTGTAAAGATTTAGTGCAGCTGGGCACTTAGATCTAGGAACATGTGAGCAATGAGGCCATTTTGATTTGAAATGATGGCCGACTGGAGACCTCTTGAAGGCGTTCTTCAGTTGCAAGCCATAAAAAACAAATTTTCTGCCCGGTGTAATGTCCAACGACTTAGGTGGCTCTTGCGCAGCAGGGCGCTTAGATTCAGGATGTGGTGGTTCATGGAACCAAATTTTATTAAGGTAACTAACTGGGGACCTCCTGGAGGTGCGGCGCAAAGTCAAGTCATTTGGGGTAACAATTTCTTCGACTGTGGCGCTAAGGAGATTAGGCAGTTCTGGCGCAGCTGAGCGATCAGAACAATTAGGATCAATGAATTTATGTGCCACTGAGGCATTCAACTCAATTTCGCTGGATTTACAAAATAATGTGGGCGCAGCTGGGCGCTTAAGACATTGGAGGCTATCTAAATGATTTGCCAGTGAGGCGTCCAACGAAATGTCGCTGGATTTACAAAATAGTGTGGGCGCAGCTGGGCGCTTAAGACATTGGAGGCTATCTAAATGATTTGCCACTGAGGCGTCCAACGAAATGTCGCTGGATTTACAAAATAGTGTGGGCGCAGCTGGGCGCTTAAGACATTGGAGGCTATCTAAACGATTTGCCACTGAGGCATCTAATGAGGTGTTACTCGATTCATCGAGTAGTTGAGGCGCAACTAGGCGCTTTGAAACAGGGATACTTTCAACATACTTAGCCTCTGAGGCATTGCTGTTCAAACCATTAGGAGACAGAAAATTATTTTCTGAGCAAAGCGGAATCCGATGAGGATTTATATTAGGATTGTGTTCTTGAAATGGCTTATCTTTGTGGCAAATACTGGGTGTGTCATTGAGACATTCATCTGATATGAGTCCAGTAGAACTTATTTTACAAGCGTCATCGGGGCTATGAGCCCTTCTTGTGTGGAATGGTGGAGATGAAACAATGAGAGGTGACTCTTTCTCTAATAGGCTTGAATTACAACCAGATCCAATAGCTAATAGAGCTGAATGGGCAAGAGATATCTTAGGAGTGTGATTCATGAAATCTTCATAAATCGCGCAACCTTCATAGTAGGTTCGCTTTATTGCTTTCTTAAGTTCCTCATCAAATTTATTTGGGAATACAGATGAACAATTATTGATAAGGACAAATTCTAAAATCTCATCCCATTTAGCCATAAATGAGCTAAAATGTGACCTAAGCTGAGAGAATGTCTGTTTAAATAATCCAAGCTTACTTTCATCATAGAGACCAGAGCGACCTAGAACAGTGATCTTATTAACTTCTCCAAACGCCTGATGGAGATCCCTCCTAAGAAGATTAATTGAACTAGTAAAATCCATTCCAGAATTGATATTTACTGCAACTAAACAATGGATTTTAAATGGGGCTGGTCAGAAAATTTAAAACATAAGGAAGGAATGACGAGAGGTGGGCGGAATGTAAGTTACGAACAACAGTTAATAAATGACAATGTTTCAAAAACCTTATAAAATCTGTAAACATTTGCAATGAATAACATATGATAACCTCAATAAAGAAAAGAGGCTATAAATAATTTAAATAATACATACCAATAAATTTAATTTAGCAAAAAATAACTTATAATAAACAACAAATGGTACAATTTTATGAATAAGAACTCGAATTAGACATAATTCCTTATCGCAATAAACAAAACGCTGCCTGCAGATGGCAAGAAGAATTAGGCATTGTTCCTGATTACAATATTAAATTTAAACATATGACATTATATTTAAATATCTAGACTAACCTTAAATGTTTTAACTAACCGGAGGACCATACAATTATTAACAATATCCGACCCGGACTGGACCAAATGTAGCGGCGGCTAGGGGTTCTTGGTGAACTCAGCCGAAACCGTCCACTTTTTTATGAAGCTGGTAGTTTAATATAATATAACCCAATAAACAATTTTCCTGGAACTATATTTCATTATTAACAAAATCAATTCAAATAACATGTAGCCTCCCTTTCTTATTTCGTAAACAAGTAAATCTTATTAGCTATAATGACAATATTTAACAATAATAACATAATAATAATTTAATGTCACATGCAATTCAATTTTTCTTCTTATAACCAAATAACCATTAATGCATAATCAAAATAAATTTCGACGGAGTATGGTTTAACCATGGCTTAACCTTGCGTTCAAATATATAGTAGTAAATACCGTTCAGAGGCTCGTAGTAAGTAACGAAGCAATATAGTCCCTTACTATCAAAGCTGGAAATGTCGGGCCTTGCGCTCCGAGTGCAAACCATGTAGTGAGAGAGCTTTCTCGTCTGCCATAACCTTATTTCATTGGAGGTATACTCTTCCCTTGACTGTCTTGTGGCACACACTGACGTCTCTGGGCCTTGTAGCACGTCACGTGACTCACGTAAATGCCCGAAGATCAACGAAGTTGCAAGACAGTTTTTATGAGGCCATGTGATTAATACAACAATAAAAATAATTTGAAATGTTAAGTCTAAACTAAATCTATACTAAATACTAAAGTGTCGGCCTCGACAAAGTATGTAACTAAGCATTATTTCTTCAATAATATTTTCACACATAGCAGTAATTTTTAACCTAAATAAAATGTCACTGATTAAGTTTTTGAAGATTACGTAAAAGCATAATTACATATAAAAGATTTAATATTAATGTACGAGTATGGACACCAGATGGACAGAGACTATTAAGAAAATCTTGCGGTTAATGGAATGCATTATTATTTGGTGTACTTACAACAAAAGGCCCAATAATATTTTTAAAAACAATATTAAAAAGCAAAAGATTGATATTTTGATTAGACAATCATTTTTAACGTGACAGAAATGGATTTCGTTTTGTTGGATTTTAATCTGACCATAAAAATTTATGACAGTGTGACAAACTTTCTTCCAGACATTTGGCATTGTACATTTTAAATATTATTATTATAGTAATCTTTATTATTTTGAAAACTTCTAGAACTATGAACATAATGTAGTTAAAATTTGGTACAGATGGGTTCAATATTTTTACCATTGCAAACTCCGTTGTAGAATGGCGCTAGCCACATAATGGTCGATTTTTATAATTCTCTGGGATACACATATTTTCGACCTTTACAATTACAATTTAGTTAACAATCTGATGAAGACGTGGAAACGGCCATAGCGAAGCTTAAAAACTACAAGTCTCCGGGACTGGATGGAATTCAAGCGGAGCTGATACGCTATGGAGGAATGGAAGTGAGAAAGGAGCTCCATAATCTCATTTTGAAGATATGGGAAGAGGAGAAGATGCCTGATGAGTATAAAAGGGGAATTATCTACCCACTGCACAGGAAAGGGGACCAGTCGGATTGCGACAACTACAGAGGCATAGTGCTCCCCTCGTGTGCATATAGAGTTCTCTCTAACATCCTATTTGAGAGGGACTTTAACAAAAGGTGTGCTCCACCACCTCTGCAGACACATAGCGCCCTCTACATTAAGTTCACCCCACTGATACAAGCCTTAAAATGTAACACAGTTACTGTAAAAGGCATTTATCTTTCTACCTCTTCACATCTAACGATGTAAAGAGCTCCCACAATGTTTTTATTTCCTGATAGGGGCTATGAATTGGAAAAAAAATTGAGAGACTAGTCCCTCATGCCGAGAGGGAGATATGGAAATATCAAGCGGGATTTAGACGAGGGAGGTCCATGTTGGACCAATTATTCTCACTGAGGCTGATGCTAGAGAAATGCAAAGAGTACAGAATAGTTACCGATCACCTCTATGTTGATTTTAAAGCCGCCTACGATAGTGTAGCTCGGCCAGAGCTCTATCAGGCCCTGTTAGAGATGAACGTCCGAGTCGAACTGGTACGGCTTGTGAAAATGACGATGTCGGGCTCGAGGTGTGCAGTACGAGTAGGAAGTGACTAGTCGGATGATTTTGACACAAACTGCGGAGTGAGGCAGGGGGATGCTCTTGCCTGTATTCTCTTTTTGCTGCAGAGAAAGAGGCACGTATGTCCGGAATCTAACTCCATGCAACCCTTTTTAACGACGACTTTGATATTGCTGCTAGATCGGAATGTGCACTGGGAGAGGCGTTTTTGGCCATAGAAGATGCAGCAAAGAAACTTGGGCTACACATTAATAAAGCTAAGACCAAGTACATGAGAGTTGGAGGAGATGGACCAGGGATTGGTCCATTTGTGGCTGACCATATAATTTTGAAAATGTAAGCAGCTTAGTCTACCTCGAGTCTGAGATCAACTCTGGAAACATCTCTCGAGAAGTCAACAGAAGGATAGCAACAGCGAGACGGTGCTACTTTGGCCTTGCGAAGCATTTTAGAAGCAGGTTCCTGTCTAACAGGACCAAGATCACCCTCTAAAGCCGGCCTGTATGGGTATACAGACTTGGTAAAGTTTATCAAGATAGAACGACTTCGATGGGCGATACTCAGTAGGATACTGTCAAGAAAAGTTGGCAGGTCAAATGTAAGATTGGAGGATTCGGTGACATTGGACGCACGGTCTCTGCTGGGAGTCCGGAACTGGAGAGCTGAACGGATTGACTGGCGAAAGCTTTTGGAGGAGGCCCAGTCTCGGTGACGGGATGTAGAGCCACCGATGTATGCATGTTCATGTAACAATCTGTACATTTAATTGTTGCTAAGCGTTCCTCGAACGATGAAAATTGTGTTGTTAAAATTAATTACAGATTGGTTCAGTAGTTTTCCCGGTTAGTGACTACAAACGAAATATGGCTTGTCGTTTTATATTAAAGTACAGATGTTTATGTTCAAAGGTAATTTTTATATTTATTGAACATATTATATAAGTTAGTTCATTAAAACCCATATTACATATTGCCTATAAGTAAGGTAGATTCTGACACTTCTGTAATGAATTCAGAGTAGTTGATATTTTTTCATAAATCTGAAAAGTAAAGAACATAAAGTAATCAGATAAGCATCAAATTAAACAGCAGAGTGTCAATGGAAACGGAATCTCATTAGTCTAATGGTAGATCGGAGCTCGCCCATTTGCACCCAGTCAGCCGAAAGGATGTTTTGTTTGTAATAAGACATGTAACTTCGGGTCGATTACTGAAAGGCTAGTTCAAATAATTGTTTACTAATCCATGTATTCATAGGCAATTTGATGCAATAAGTAATAGTAATAATAATACAAATTTAACTAAATAAGATTCAGCTAAGTAATAAATAAAGTATGAACTTTACACTATTGGATGTGAAAAAAAAGGTACAACGTTGCTTTAAACAAATCATCAACAAAGGATAAAATACTACACCACTGCCATCTAAAATTTAATAGTTATCAAACCATTGATTTATATTTCTAGAAGATTTATGAATAACTGACAATTATTAGTCAAATAGCTATAATCCTGTATTAAATTGTTTTAAGATTCATTAAGTGATAGTTCTGTAATCAAGTGACGCTACCAAAAAAAATATTACTTTTACAACCAAAATGCATAAATAAGAGGAAAAATAATAATGGAAGACATAACGTTGAGAAAGGGTTGAGCTCGAGGAAAAATCCTTTTTTTTTTTGTTACCTGTATAAAAGTTGGCCATGTTAGGGAGATTTTAATCTCCCTCCGGTTTGTTCTCTCTTATCTCCTAAGAACTTTTTTTTTTCAATCACTTTAGAAGAGAAAAGTTAAAAATCGTCGGAGTGAATCGATTACAATACCTTCTGGATATTCTTTCGAATCTCCACAGCCAACTCAATACCATTGTATCCGGCGCAGTCTCTTACTTCTAGTTCTATAGATTGAAAGAAAACTTTAAAAACATTTCATGAAAATGTCGACGTAAAATTATTATTTAAATGATAGTTATTTTACAATTAGGTTTGATAAATTATTTGTCAATTTATTACATTTTTTTTATTCGATGACTAGTTTCAGCCATCAGTTTTAAAAGTATATGAAAAATTTCAAAACATTAGTAATTTACTACATAAATTATATATATTATTTGTTTTAGAAATGTATGAAAAGAAATTATAAAGCTTGAGAATGATGGCCGCTATCACATTTAACCTAAAAACGTGCGTGAATAACCAAAACCAATTCCACACTAGTTGAAAGAATGGTTCAAACTGCTCACTGCTATCTTATATTAACCAATGACTTCATTGACAGTCCTCACGGGCAGTCTTCAATATCCCACTTCGCCAGTAGGTATATTTACACCAGTGCCTGTTTTTACACATTTTCCTTTATCTCGTATATGTGGCACTTGGTCACAGTCGGTGTTTATATGAGGCAATTACAAAGGTGAATAACCATTTTTGGATCATTGTTGAAATAAAATACGTTTTTTTCGAAAATACGATTTTTACACTTAACCGACTATTCACTAATGCCACATATACAGAGTGAGTACCTCTTAGTGTAAAAAGAAAAAAAATGGGTGAAACTAGATCAAAAAGGAAGAAAAATACCGCAGATTTTATCTTTACATTCCAATCAGTTGCAGATATGCTATGACTTTTTTGAGAAAACCAAAAGCTTGACTTTTTTTTACAACAAAAGCTATGCTGTAAAATCTCCATTTTGTTTATATATTTGTTAAATTTGGACTAAATTTTCGGATTTAGTCCGACTTTCCTATAAGAGCAGAGTGCATGTAACCTTGAATTTTACAAGTTTGGGACCAAAAGAACAGCTTGATTTTCACCTTAAGGATAGGTGGATATGCCTTCCCCTGTAAAAACAGACTCATCAGTGTTCATTCTACTCAAAAAGTGTATTTTATTTTACATTGAAATGAATCCTTAGAGCAGGAACGGCTGGAAAGAAGACTACCGGTAATGCTTGGAGATAACAATTACAGTATTGATAAAATTATCAAATTTTTGAAACAATATAATTTTTTCGAAAAAATATAAATAAAAAATTTAAAAAAACTGAGGAACCAGGACACTAAAGACCATAGAAGTTGAGTCTCCAAAAACAATCAACCTAATCTAACCTCAATAAATTCTAAATAATAATAATAAATAAATAAATGTAATAACATACAATTCTTTGATCTAGTGTCGCTTTATTGTCAGTTTTCCGTTATTTTCTATTATACAATAAATTTTTTCTTTGCTTTTTATTCCAATGAAGAGTTTATTCTGTTTAAAATACATATTTCCATCAAGCGATTATCATAATGCATTATTTACATAGGTAACTGATTTGTATGGCCAAAAAAAAAAAAATCCTTATCAGGTTTTAAAATTAAATTTCTCCATGAAATCAATACAGATCATTAATTTAATCATACACTATTAAAACTAGTTAAATTTTAAAGTTTTTGTGAGATTCGCAGTTTTGTAGATAGTTCTTTCGAAAACGGTGAGCGTTGAAGTGTTGCACGACATTGTAACTTCCCTAAATAAGGTGAAGATCAAGCTGTTCTTTAGGTCCCAAATTTGTAAAATTCAAGGTTATATGTACTCTGCTCTTATAGGAAATATTATGCTAAATCCGAAAATGAAGTCAAAATTTGAAAAATATTTAAACAAATGGAGATATTACAGCTCTAATGGTACAAAACGTGTTTTTAAACAAAAAGTCTCGCACATCTGCAACAGAGTGGAATACAAAAGTTAAGTTCCGCGGCTTTTTTCTTGATTTTTGATCTATTTTTAACCATTTTTTTTTTTTTTTTTTTTTTTTACAATAAGAGGTACTCACCCTGTATGTGTGTATATGCATATTTAATCTGTAATCGATCTTTTTTTTTTTTTTAGCAAATTATTTATTATTGTAATGTAATTACCAATGAGTTATATTCCGAAGGTTTATTAGAAGGTCCCGTTTATCTTCTTTTCAGATGCCTCGGAGGATTGTCAGGAATAGAATAGGAAGCAAGTTGAGAGATTAGTGGATTTGAATGGTTTTGGATTTTACTATGAAAGGATAGGTATCTGGTTTGGGCTAAATCAGCAACATATGGAACATTGAGGTCTTTTTGGATAAGTTTATTTGTGACAAAGTAGGGAGCATTAAGGATTTTTCGAAGGATTTTGGATTGCAAGGATTGGATACGAGATGAGTTAGATGGTTTGGTGGAGCCCCAAAGCTCAATTCCATATGTCCAAATAGGTCTGATAACTGTCATGTAAATGAGTCTTTTGTAGGAAATTGGAAGTTTTGAACGTTTGTCTAGTAAATGTTGAAGAAGTCGAAAACAACGAGCAGTTTCCAGACGTTTTAGTCTTGTATGTGGATTCCAAGTTAAACGTCTGTCTAGTTGGAGCCCTAGATAACGGATTTGTTCAACAGGGATCAGTGGGATATTATTAAAGGATACTGTTGGACAGGAAGTCGTTGGTTTACGACGAAGGGTAAAGGTTATTTGATAAGATTTGTTAGGATTTATTTTAATTCTCCAATTTTAACACCATTCTTGAAAGTTTATAATATGAGATTGGAGTGTTTGGGATGCTATGAAGGGATCATTATTTATTGATGACACACATGTGTCATCAGCATACGTAGTGAGGCCAGTACTGGGATGTGTAGGGATGTCAGCTGTATAAACCGTGAAGAGGATAGGACCTAGGATACTTCCTTGAGGAACACCGGCAGATTGGATAAATAAGGAAGAGTAGGATAAGTTATGATTGACTTTAAAGGTTCTATTACTGAGATAGGAGCGGTTAATAAGGAAGTAGGTAGGAGGTAGGAAAGCAGTCCCTGGTGCCAGACTCGGTCAAAAGCTTGTTCTACGTCGAGAAAGGCTCCAGTGCAGTACATTCCACGCTCCAATGCTGATGAGACTACGTCCACCACACGATGGCTTTGCTGGATAGTGGAGTGTGTCGTTCGGAAACCAAACTTGTGATCCAGGATGATATGATTGGATTTTAGGAAAGGATATAGGTGTTTCAGGATAAGTTTTTCCAGGATTTTGCCCATAATAGGCAAGAGAGATATTGGGCGATAAAAACAGGTGGTTTTTTGGGCTTAGGTATTATCTTTAAAATTGAGAATTTCCAAGGATCAGGGAAATATGTGGTGCGGAGGATAGTATTATATATGTAGGTTAGGAGTAGAGTCGCTTTCCGAGGAAGAAGTTTTAGGATGTGGGCTGTAATTAGGTCATTTCCAGGAGCTTTGTTTAAAGGTAATCTGTGGATTAGGTTTGATACTTCGGAAGGATAAAATGCTTTAGGAGGTGGAGACATTTGGAGTGGAATATTTAATTCTGCTTCAATAAATTCAAGGTGGGTCGGGTTGATGATGTCAGGATGAGGATTAAATCATTTAAAGAGGTGTAGACCGAAGATTTGGGATTTTTCTTCGTCAGATCTTGTCCAGGTTTGAAAATCTGTAAGAAGAGGGTGATTAAAGTTTTTGTAATTAAGGAGTTTTTTTAGTCATCCATAATGACTTGTCAGAAGTATTTAGACTTTTAGTATTGCCATGTAGGCTTTGAATTTTCAATTTTCTTATTTCTGCCTTAAGTTTGTTAGTTAAATTGTTGTAATTGTTTTTATCTGAAGGGTATCTAGTCCGGTGCCACTTTGCCCTTGCTCTGCGTTTTGCAATTAATAAGGACCGAATATGCTATGGCAAGTTATTCTGTTGAGTATCATGAATTTTTCGGGATGCTGTATTTTTAGTAATACTAGTTTGTATTGATGATGTTAGTTTGTCAATTGCAAAGTTGATGTCTTGTCTTGTTTTGAGGGGGAATTTTCAGGTCCAGTTTATTTTCAAGATCAGTTCGAAATTTGTCCCAATTTACTCGTCCTGTAATCAGTCTAGGGAGGGAGGGTTTAGGAACGGGATTTGAATGCAAGAGAAGCAGAACAGGGCTGTGATCTGAGGAAAGGTCGTCCAGGGATTTGATGATGGTTTGAGAGGTGGAAATTGAAATAAACCTAAATGTAAAAAACACATTGTTGACTAATAAAGAATTGGTATAATTTACCAGGCTCACCCTTGCTTAAATCAACAATATCCTTGATTAATCAAAGTCTTACAATCTGCATAAGTGATACATACATACATTCTATGTAGTAATAACCTGGGGTCCCAGATTTCGGGACCATTTTCTTTCGGAATCTTTTTCGAATAAAACTTTGATGAAATATGAACTGTTGTTTTGCCTAATGAACACCGAATTAATCTTCCTTAAGCACACAACACTCACCGCTTTTCCTTAGGAACAGTCATAGGATTCGTATTAATTAAAATAATAAAGCGAGAACTAAATTGGCAGAAGAAGCTGATGAATATGCATGGGAGGAAATTCCGTCGTTAAACAACGATCCTTAAGCGAATAGTCATTTTCTATGGAAATAATGTTCTACAAAAGCCTCTCAACTCAATACCATTTTAGTACAACACTTTTAATATTTAACTGTTACATATTTTATTATTTACAAATCTGTTTGAATATATTTAATTAAAAATATATGTCTAAAATAAGTTATAAAGAGTAACGATTGATAGCTGAGTGGGTTGGTGTCGTTTAACGGCTTGTTATCAGCGCATTCTCCGAGGTTGATTAGTTTTTTCTATATATTTTATACACATTTGTTTTTATTTCTCATTTGTTATATATTTGGAACTCGATTAACGCAGTCTTCTTCCTTTTTTTAAATTTAAATATGTATTATTTTTTTGCTTACAGAAAATTCAGTAGCTAAGATAAAAATTAGACAATCTTTGTACGAGCATTCTGGAGAAGACGGAACTATTGCAACATCGTTCTATTCGATGGTTCTGAGACTGGAGAAATCAGGCGGTGGCATATAGAATGTTAATCCATGTTGAAAAAATGACTCTTTTGTGATTTATGTATACTATTATTGCATATATAGCAATTATTATAATGTTAAAAAATAGACCTAAGTATTAATCCAATTGTACTACTTTATTTTTTCTAATGTATTTCCCTTTATTTTTTTAGGTCTCGATTTACCGAGGATTTAGTTAAACGAACCTATCTACTTTCAACCCAAGTGTAATCCTGTTACTGTATAGAGATTAGAGATTACATAATTTTAACTATTAATTCAATTTTTATTTATTTATCGATAAAAAGTATGTATTGTAGAAAGTATCCAAAAATGGAAGACAATCAAATAACCAACATTTCGAGTTTTGTCTTTTTATGTTATTAGAATAATTAAATTATTAGAGTTTCCAGTTCTGGAATGACCAACATATTATGGACTGAGAGAGAAACAGTCAATCCAATAATCAACGTTTTTTTAAGTTTGGCTTTGCGAATTGTTAATTGAAATAGCAAAAGAAACGTTAATTGGAAATTTTGATCGTTTGAACTGAAATGGTAGATTTGTAGAAATCTATCAGTCGTTGTTTCAGTGAGAATTATGGCCTCGGTGATATATCCGCGCATATCAGTAATTTTTAATCTGGTCCCCTTGCACAGATTAAGTGGTTGAAGCTTACTTCCAAACATAATTGGGCATCAATTTTTTTTTTTTATATTCTCGCCACCTATCGGTCAATTATTAAATATAACTGCAATCCATATATTTTCCATATTTATTCCATATTTATCGTACTTTTAATAACAATTTAATTGAAAATAAATAAATTTTATTATTTCTGAATATTCCCTCAACTATAAAGATGATGTAGTTAAAATTTAGTACAGATTGTTCAGTAGTTTTCGTGGTTATAGGTATCACAATTGCAAAATGGCTCCTAATTTTATATATTAGTAAACATTAACCTTATATTTTTATATGTAATTTCTCATTTGTTTTTATAATTTGTAAGGAACATTGTCTGCCATTATGCTATTAATCTCCTTTACAAAATCTTAATGATTTCAAGTGAAACCTTATATTATTTTTATTACCAAATTATCTTTTGATAAATTTATAACCTTTTTCGATTTTCAATCCTATATATCATTTTTATATTTTCCCATATCTGTAGAATTCATATATTCTTTATTTTTTTTATTTTGAAAGACTGGCTAGCATCGTTGATAATAAATAGCAAACATTTTTTTTTTTTTCTACCGCACCCGCAAACATAATTTGTACACAAATTGAACACCAGTTAATTTCATTTGGACAATTATTACAAGAGTACAGAAAAAATTGCCGATCATATGATCATATAGTAAATATTGTTATTATCGAATTTTCAGAAAATTGTTATTGGTTTTCATTTGTTAAAAATGTTTTTAAGTTTGTTCGAAGGTTATTAAAATAAGTGTTCTTTTTTAAATTTAAATACTTTTCATACATGGTTGATTGGTCCAACACCTGCTTTTTCCTTGTCTAATGAAACTACATATACCCATTTTATAGAGGGACTCTTGATCTGAGAGACTGTCAACGGCTGTTATAATAAGAACTAAATGTTGTACTATATATTGCTGTATACTTTGGGTAAACGATTTAGGAATAATTTTCATAATTATTTTGGACGGCGGCACTTATGATATCTTTATTAGGAGTATTAAACGGAAGCTTAGGTGTGTGGGAAATTAAGAGCCTGGTTTCGGCATAGGCCCTCTCTGACGGTAATAGAAAAAAATATTCAAACAAAGAAATAAAAAAGTTAGTAGGTGAGAAGAAGTATACGTATAACGATTGCTCTGGAAAAGAAGAAACTTCTCGCTTTTTGGAGCGGGAGGAGGGAGAGAAAGAAGCGGTAGAATCCCAACCATCACAAAGAGTATTGGAGGCTTGATAGAGACGAACTTCACGATGCCGACTTAAACCCTACCCCAGGCAGCTCAAATCGCTAAGTAGCCAAGACAGCCGAAATCGATACATTAAGGTTAAGTAAATAGTACGATCCCTTATTCATATTTCAAACATGCTGGTCACTGATGCCATTCGGTCAGTAAGAATCGATACCTAATTACTTTAATTAATCGATTTGTACAGTTGACGGTAATAGCCAGGTCAAGCACACAATAGAAGTTTCGTCACCCTTACCATTAAGTAGGTGTTTATAAATAAAAGGGAAATAGAACAATCATTTTAATTCACAACCTTCTTATTTGATCACTTTTTTTTTTCTTAATGAATACTTAAAGAACCGAAATTGGTAGAGAATGATGCAAAGTCTGGCCAGTGATCAGCTGAGGAGTTGGATTATGAATACAACCTTTAGGATAATTGTATGTCATCAGGGCATGCTTTGGTGTCGTTCCTTCTGTAATTATTGTCCTGCTCCTTGCTTCTCAGGAATTATTTCTTAGCATTGATCAGGTAAGGAGAAGAAACATAAATAATTTAAACAATAGGTTTATTAGAACAACTGCCTTTGATATTGAGCTGTTCTCAATTCCGAAGGGGTTCTTTTTTAAGTATTCAACAGAAATCGAGGATTCAACTCAGGAGAGTGTAATATAGGACTTGTGTTAACAAGTCTTAAAGCCAAAAAAAAAAAAAAAAAAAAAAAAAAAAAAAAAAACTCAGGAGAGAGGTAATCTAAACTTTTGAAAAAGGTTTTACCGTTATGAATTATTTTTCTTGAATTTATATAAGGTTTGTAGGTGAGTAGTTTATTAATAATGTTTCTCCACAGACTAATTCAATTTTTCTTATATAAATTTATGTTTATATATTATTTTATTACTATCCAAGACACTAATATTTATATTTAAGACATTTTTTTTAAAAGTTTGGATTGTTTTTACTTATTATTTAACGATCAATATTGTAAAGAATGCAAAGACTAAATACTTATGCTAACTTAAATAATACTTTTTTTTAGAATAATCTGACAGCGACATTGTGGATAAAGAAATCAGCAACAAAACCAACTATAATATGAGTAGTATTCGTTTTTAAGAAGAAGAAATAGAATCTAACCATAATTTTTACTATTTTTATTTAATTTCAAAGGATCAAAGGATTTTAGATTGCTACATTTATTTATTTATTATTATTTAGGATTTATTTTATCAGATTTTCAATGTAAGGTTTAAAACTCAATTAGAATGAATATAGACCTCAATTTTTCCGTTGGCTTCTGAATGCAGATTATATTAAAGAATACCACTTTTTGAGGTGAATTTTATGGTCAGGTGAGTCTGTTTTTACAGGTGAAGGCATATCCATTTATCCATGTGGAGTATCGTTGGATTATTCATTTTTGTAATGCTGGTGAATAATGATGAAAAATCATAGTTTGACCTACAGATTGAATATTGGGATTTACTAGGATTTATTACAAAATATCTTAACACAACTTTGTCACGCTATTCCACCTGAAGTTCGGCAAAATTTTCAAACACCATGGTGCTCCTCCACATTATTCGAAAGAGGTACAAAAATCAATAAACCAACGTCGCTCCACACGGTTTGGTAGGGCATTATAACTTCCCAAAATAAGATGGAGATCGAGCTCTTCTTTAGGTCCCAAGTTTGTAAAATTTAAGATCACATGTAATCTGCTCTTATAGGAAAGTTAACGCTAAATCTGATAATGTGGTCAAAATTTGAAAAAAAAATGTTTAAGCAAAGTGGAGATATTACATATTTTATAGCAAAAGACGTGGTTTCCCCTCAATAGTCTTTCAATTGTCGTATATTTGACGACAGTCGTATATCTGACAATCTAACGGATTGTAAAAAAAATGTAAGCTCTGCAGGATTTTTCTTCATTTTTGATTTAGTTTCACCCATTTTTTTTTTTTTTTTTAAATTTATTTACATTATTTTACTTTTTTATTTGCATTTATATCTTATTGTTTATAAAGCCATCCATATAACTTATGGTCCTCATTGATAACTCAATAAAAGTTTAAAAAACAAACCAAGATCGAGTCCATCTTACAAATAATAGTCATATACCACTACTTCTTGTCAAAAGTATTTCTTTGAAACGTCTCAGAGATGTACGAAACAAACAATAACTAACTGCAATAATTTTTTTCAATAGTCTGAATTGAAAATGACCTTTTTATATTGTTTTTTTTTTAATTGAAAATAAACAAGTTTACAATCTAAATTTCCTTACAAGGTCCTGCGAAAGATAATTTTAAAAAAATTTAATTTAAGTTTTTTTTCATTCTATTTTTTATTTTATGTACGACACATTAAGTAGAAAAAGGAAAAATCTTATTCAAAAGTTAGGATTTGTATACTTACTTTTCTTCAAACATTTAAAACAACTACTTAGACACAGAAAATGAATACTTATAACTACTTAACGAAACCTATTTGGATTTAAGCATCACATATATACGGAAAAGCTAAAAAGACACATATGTATTAACAAATTCCAAATTGTTTAGGCAAAAACATTCAGGACTATGATGGAAGCATACTGGTACGCAAACTCCGTAACCTTACGTCCTTACCTTCTTCACAGCCAATGACCATAACTAATGCTTAGAAGCTACAGCCAATCGTACCGTGCATCTTCTTCGAACTAGTCGTTGGATATTACAAAGTTTTAATCACTGCTGCCTAAATACTTCTTGCAGGGCTACATCAAAAGGAAATGAGGTCAGGGGCTTGCCTTAGCTCAGCTCTTGTTAGGATTAGGAATGTTTTACTTTGCATCCCATTTACTCTAACTCGTCATGATGAATCCCCTATTCTGAGTTTTGTTTGACTAATTATCTTGAGTTCCTTATTCCCTTGAGTTTCTTTGTTTTCATATATATATATATATATATATATATATATATATATATATATATATATATATATGTATATATATATGTGTGTATGTAAGATTGTTTTAACGTGATTTTATTCTTTTATTACAAATGAATTAAATTACACGTTCTTTCTAACTAGTAATTATAACATAAAACACTTTAAACAATATAACAATAAACTAACCAAAGTTATTAACACTTTGTCTCTCACATATGTTTTAATTAAAAGTCCCACACACATTTAAGGTTGCAGCAGTGTTGTTATCACATGGTAGGAAACTTACACCTCCACCCCTGAAGAAGATTCACAGGGAGAAAAGGGAAGCAGCTTGCTAGAATGAAAGAAATTTGAAGTCTTCTTCTTTTTTCCGCTTGCTACTTCATAAAATGTTGGTGAAATCTGTCGGATGATTGAAAAAGGTCCCTCGTACGGGGTCCAGTTTGTTGCGATTAAATTTGTTTCCGTTTTCGATGTACACTAAATCGCCAATCTTGAAATCGTGCTGTATTCTATTCTTGTCTATTCTATTTTTGTTTATTTGAAAGCTCCTTAAAGAATTTTGAAAAGCTATTTTTCGGTCTTCTTCAAGGGAAGATGGATTGTCTTCGATAAGAGGAGATATAGCTTGTTTCTTCCCTAGGAGTAAGTAAGATGGTGCAAATTGTGTTGAGCTATGAATTGTATCATTATACTCATTGACACATTCCTTTGCGAGAATCGGCCAGGCTTTATTTGTCTCGCTGTTTATTTTGCACCTTAAACGATTCACCAGCGTCTGATTTAACCTTTCGTTAAGTCCATTTGATTCAGGATGATCAATGCAGGTAAAAACAATCTGAATTCCTTTTTTATCCAAATAATTTTGAAAATGAGTAGAATTTATAGAAGTATATTGGTCTGCTAATAGGATCGAAATATTTGTATTTTTTGCTATTGGATGGATTAGATTTATAAAGTCGTGAGCGCTTTGACCCTTACTAGTCGAGATCCATGCGAATCTGGTAAAATGATCCACCAAAATGTGCATATATCTCTTTGGTGATCGGTTCCCTGAAAACCCTCCAACTGTATCTATTGACATTATTTGGAACGGCTCAGTGGCAGGACCTAATTGTGAGAGAAGGCCGATTGCTCTACTGCGACGGACTTTATTTCTAACACAAATGTGGCAACTTTTACAGAAAGTATGAATTTCTTTGTAGAAACCCTTGAAGTAATAATGCGGCTGAATTGTGGCGATCATCTGTGCTGGACCAATGTGACCATAATGCTCATGAACCAGTTTAATGATTTTCATTCCTAATTTTGGAGATACAAATATTCTAAGTTTGCCCTTTAATCTTTTAAGGATCATTCCTTGCTTATAGTCAGTCTGTTTTTCTATTTTCAACTCCGAAAGGTGTTCAGCTTGGTCTTTTAATATCTGAGGTAGATCGATTAAGTTCACGATCCTGATTGCATCTTCATTATTGAAATATTCTAAAACCGGATTTCTTGATAATAAGTCGGCTAGAATATTTTCTTTGCCTTTTTTATAAATTATGTTAAAATTAAATTGCGATAAATAAAG
This sequence comes from Euschistus heros, assembly GCA_003667255.2. Lineage (NCBI taxonomy): Eukaryota > Metazoa > Arthropoda > Insecta > Hemiptera > Pentatomidae > Euschistus > Euschistus heros. Next base: position 54,985 of record RCWM02001009.1, read on the forward strand.
AATTAGATCGCCTAGTATTTCATCTGATCTGGCCTTAGTCTTTAAGTTTTCTAATGGCTTATGATCGCTACATACAGTAAAGTGGCGTCCTATTAGATAATATTGCCAAAATTTGATTGCGTCTTTGATCGCTTTGCATTCCAAATGAATGATATCTAAACGTTTTTCCTTTTCCGATAGTTTTCTTGAATAATATGATACAGGATGCAGTATTCCATCTTCTTGTGGCTGTTTTAGGGAAGCGCCTATACCTTTAAAACTGGCGTCTGTTTCAATGAAGACGGGCTTCTTATAATCGTAAATTGACAATATTGGAGCCGTACATAAATAATCTTTTATCATATTAAAAGCTTTTTCGCAATCATCGGACCATTCAAACTTCACATCTTTTCTTAATAATCGATGCAATGGTTCCAGCTTTTGAGAACTATTTTCTATATATCTCAGGTAAAAGTTGATTGAACCTAAAACACTTCGTACTCCAGTCTTATCTGATGGTCTTTGTAGGTTTTGAATTGAAACTAAATTACCTTGGGCTGGTGAGACTCTGTTCTTTGAAATTGTGTGGCCTAAATATTTGACAGATTTAGCTGCAAACAAACACTTGACTAATTTTAGTTTGAATCCTTCAGCATCAGTCATCTGCAAAAATTGTTCGATATGTTGAAGATGATCTTTCCAGGTTTGAGAGAATATCAAAATATCATCAATATAATTGATGCAAAATTCATCCAAACCATTTCTTCTTATAATATTTGATAAGATTCTCTGGAACGTGGCCGGAGCATTTTTCAGACCAAATGGAAGGACTTTAAACATGAACTTTCCATAAGTCGTGATAAAAGAAGTTTTTTTTTTCTCTGTCTTCTTTTTTTAGTGTAATACACCAAAATGCCGAATTGATGTCTAAAACTGTAAAGTATTCACAATTAACAACTTTGTCGATTACGTCTTGTATTGTAGGAAATGGAAAAACTTCTGGAACTACGAGTTTATTTAATTTACGAAAATCGATACACAAGCGTGATTTCTTATTCTCCTCTTTTTTGAACGCGAGGGTTACAGGGGAAGCGAATGGAGAATCTGATTCTTCAATAATCTTTGCTTGCAATAATGCCTTAATCTGATTTCTTATTTCTTCATCGTCAGGAATTGAGCATTTATACGGTCGACAAGTAACATACTCGTTAGATAATAATTTTATCTCTGCTTCTTTTGATTTTACTCTCCCTATATCAAATTTATCCTTTGCAAACATATGTTTATGTTTTTCAATTAGATTTGCAATCTGCTGTTTTCGCTCTTCGTTTTCAATATGATTTAAATTGGCACCGAATTATTTTATTTTTAAGTTTTCATTAAAATTTAATTCAATATAATCATTAGAATCATCTTTATCAATTAAAACTTGACTATCATTGAATTTATTTTTAATCATCTGATCTAATTTAGATCGATGTAAATTATCTTCTCGATCACTATTGGATCGGTTTTCATCTAAATCTATCACATTGTTGTTGTCTGTTCGTTGTAGTATTTTTAAGTTTTCGTCTTGAATCAATTGAAATTTTTTTATAGCATCAATCCCCAATAAGATGTCATAAGAAAAATGATCGTTCTTGACAACGTAAGTTGTAATGTGATCAGTAATACGTCCAATACGAAGTGAAATTGTAGCCCGGGCTGAAGTGAAATTTAATCCGCTGATAGTTTTCAATACATTCTTTTGTTCTATTAACTTCAACTTTAGCAAATCAGCAATTCGTTGAGAAATTAATGTAACGTTGGATCCACTATCATAGATAGCTTTTGTTTTAATTTTGTCACATATGATTACGTTTAGCTTTATCAACGGATCTAATTTCGCCCGGTTCTTCAGTTTAAATGTTTGTCACCTAAGTCTGTTTGTAATATCTGTATGTCGTCAATCCCAGAAAACCCTTCAGTCATGTTTGATTTTAGTTTTTCTGAGAATTTATTTCGATTACGGCACTCCGCTACGAGATGGTATCGAAACGGAAAACCAATAGCTGCACAAATTGAACATGCCTTCTTTTGACCTTCGTTCTTTGAGTGAATTTATCTCTCTTAAAAGTTTCCGGGTCAGGACTATATTTCAATCTAGGACTTGAGGAATTTTCCTCTTTCTTTCTAGAAAACGAGTCCTCTAATTTTCGGAGTTCCGCATATAAGTCTTCCATCTTGTTAATTTTTTCTCTATCCAGTTCTTCTTGGGCTTTTTTCGGCAACCCAAAAACTATGAGGTTGATACGTGATAATTCAGTACCCTTAGGTTCTACTTCTAGGCATAACTTTTCCTTTATAAGCGCGAAATCGATTAGAGATCCACCCAAATATTTGTAGTTAAAAGCTTTCCTAACAATGTACCAGCCTTTATCAACAAAAACGTTTAAGAATGACTCCTTCCAAGTATTCCAATGACCATTTACACCTATTTTCTTCAGATTTATTTCAAACCAATCTTTTGCTGGGCCCATGACAAAAAAGCGCAAAGCCTGAATTTTACTACTATCGGAATTCACCTGGAAGCGGCTACACTCGTCTTCAAATTTAGCTAACCATTCTTTAGGATCTGATTGATTTTTTTCAAATTTCTCTAGAATAAATTTTTTTTCGACTTGATTTAATTTGATTTCCTCTTGTTTTAAATTTGAATATAATTGGTTTTCTAATTGTCTAATCCGATTTTCTAACTCAATTTGTTCAGCTTGAACAACTCTGGATATTGATATTGGGTCACATTCTTCTAATGGCAATTCTCGAAAGCAAACATTATCAACTTCATCGAAATATTCTTTTTTTATATCTTCATCGATTTTTACCGCAACTGTTCTATAACCTTTTTGGTTCTTAATTGCCCTCATTGCATTTTTTATTGTTGTTTTATTTGATAAAGAAATGTGGTTACTTACCTCTTTAAATTCTTCTGGCACTAAATACCAAGTATTTTTATCAATGGATATGCATTGGATCACAAATTCTTCCTCAGCTTTCTTAACAACTTGAACATAAATTATATCCATTTCTTACTAGTTGGAATCTTGTAATTTAATTTGTAAGATTGTTTTAACGTGATTTTATTCTTTTATTACAAATGAATTAAATTACACGTTCTTTCTAACTAGTAATTATAACATAAAACACTTTAAACAATATAACAATAAACTAACCAAAGTTATTAACACTTTTTCTCTCACATATGTTTTAATTAAAAGTCCCACACACATTTAAGGTTGCAGCAGTGTTGTTATCACATGGTAGCAAACTTACATATATATATATATATATATATATATATATATATATATATATATATATATATTTTTTTTTTTTTTTTTTTTATTGACAATTTTTCAATGATAATAGATGTATCTGGGTTTCATTTATATTATATATGAACCAAAATGAAAATTATGAAGAAACTTTATAAAAAAGAAAAATAACATTAAAATAAAAAAATAAATCTATAAATATTTGTTGCCAGAAGTATAGATAGTCAAATTCTTAGTATTTGTTCACTATTACAACCTAAAATGTGCTTACAAACCAATATTACAGTAGGAGAGAAGTACTAGGATCTCCATGAGGCCTCAATCTCACACTTGGAGGGGGATGATGCTTGCTTGGGAGTTCTTAGTCTGTGTGTAAACATGAATTAAGGAATGCAATTTTTTATTTTTAAATTATTCTTTCTTTTTTATTTTATGTTCTTATTATTACTGTATGTTTGTAATTATTATTTTTTATTGTATCCACTTATTCATTTACTTTCTTGTAACACAATTTTATTTTATTCTACTATCACATTGATCTTATATAAATTATAACACTATATAAAAGTAAATAATAATAATAATACTTAGAATAATATACCTTATATTATGTGAGAGAATAATAATATGAAGTAACCTTGTTAAGCTAGAATTTTCCGCTATAGAAAATTTCCCAGGTTGCCTCAAGCCCAATGGAGACGGCTGGGTTCGACTTACTATAATAACAAACCAATCGGAAGCCACGTTATTTTTTTCCTATTTTTATGATTATAAATATAAACAATACTCTTTATTGTTAAAGTATAGAATAGAATCATATCAGTCTGTATGTTTTTCAATGCCTATATATTTAGTTCCTGTTCCTGATATTCTTTATTTTATTGACATGAAATATACAGGGTGAGTTACCTCTTAGTGTAAAAGAAATTGGGTGAAACTAGATCAAAAATGTAGAAAAATGCCGCAGACCTCACCGTTATATTTCAATCCTTTGCAATTATGCGATAAATCAAAGATTTTTTGAGGAAAGCACGTTTTTTTACCATATAAAAATAATTTTTAGAGAAAAAAACAAAACCGACTTCAAGATTAAACCTACATACACAAATTTAACTAAAAAATAAAAAATAATATTTTAAATGCTTCAAAACAAAAACCATTAAATGAAAATCAATAAAATTATCAATACTTATATACCTATTCACAATTTATGACCAGTTATCTTTGAAGTCGGTGCCAGCCAAGAAGGGTAGTTTAAGCCTGCCTTTACAATAAACTTTCGAATGGCCGGAGAAAGCAGTGTGGCGGTGATGAAACAGTGGGATGATCTTTACGATTACAATTTTTTTTCAAATTCTGTTTGTTTTGGTTGGCACCGACTCCAAAAATAACTGATCATAAATTGTGAATAGGTATATAAGTATTGATAATTTCATCGATTTTCCTTTAATGGTTTTTGTTTTGAAGCAATTAAAATATTATTTTTTATTTTTTAGTTAAATTTGTGTATGTAGGTTTAATCTTGAAGTCGGTTTTGTTTTTTTCTCTAAAAATTATTTTTATTTTTCACTGTTTAGTGGTGAGTGTATTTTTGTTTATATAGTCAATTCTCGATCTTCAAGCTACTCTGAAAAATAGTTCGAGTTACTAAACAAAGATTTATCGAGGTTATCATTCCACTTACCTTCATGTATTTGGGAAAGTGCTGCGTTGATTTCAAAATATTTTTTATGGTACTACCTCTGAAGTATGCCCTACCGGTCTAAAAAAGAATCATCAAAATTGATTAAGAATTGACGGAGGTTCTCAACTCATCTGTATTTTTTTTTTTTTTTTTTTTTTTTTATGTTACTCGAATACACCGTCAATTCTGAAGCAATTTTGATGATTCTTTTTTAGATGGGTAGGACATAATTCAAAGGTGGTCCCAAAAAAAATATTTTGAAATCACCGCAGCACTTTTTAAGAAAAAAAAAAAAGTTAATAAGTGATTTTATTTACTGTTTTTTTGATTTTTCTTAAAAACTGCTGCGTTGATTTCAAAATATTTTTGACGGGACCACCTCTGAAGTATGCCCCACCGATCTAAAAAAGAATCATCGCGTGACATATACACAAAAAAAAAAAAAAAAAAAAAAAAAAAAAAAATACAGACGAGTTGAGAACCTCCTCTTTTTTGAAGTCGGTTGAAAACTGTAATATTTCCATTTTGTTTAAATGTTTCTCAAACTTTGACCACATTTTCGGTTTTAACATTAAACTTTCTATAAGAGCAGAGTACATGTAACCTTGAATTTTACACACTTTTAGCCTAAAGAACAGATCTTCACCTTATTTAGGGTAGTTAAAATGTCTTATATTAATTCAACCGTTTTTGGAAAAAAAATATCCACAAAGCAGCAAATCCTAAATAACTAATTCATTGACTAATACACCTAAAAATCAATAAACATTGTTTGTTTTAAATGATATTAAATGATACGCGATCCTTTTATTTAGCTCTCTATATATATATATATATATATATATATATATATATATATATATGTATATATATATATATATAGCTAAATAAAAGGATCGCGGGTTGAAGTTTTTAAAAAGAAGCTTTATTGAGAATTACATACATTGATCAGAGAAAAGAACAGTTTATAACTTATTACAAAACTTCGAGCATAGTATGACCGCACGCAAACTTTACACTCATTAAGGGCCTAAGGAAGTTGCGATTCTAAGTTTATTTTTCTTATTCTTAAATAACTATTATTAAAAAAATGTATTTGTTAAATGTGGAATATTATTAGTTTATTATCTTTTAAAAGGTTCTAATTTTATTTCAGTAAATTATTAATGTAAGCTAAATAATTATAAAAGTAGTCGGAAGCTGAATACAATATCAACTTAGAAGATGATATTTTTAATATCTTTAGAAATTAAAAAATATAATAGAAAATTATAAATGAATTTTGCTTATTAACAGCTAATTTATAATGCAAGAACTTAGGAAACTTTAAAAAGTGTAAGATGTAATTAGAATATCTTATTTCAGGCACGCAAGAGCCAACGAACAGAACAAGAAACTCTATTCATACTAAATGGGCTCCCTATAATGTCTGAAAGTTAAACTTTTTTGAAACTTGCCGACTATTACATGGCAAAGTCGATAAGTGCTGGGAAGTTAGATTCATCCATATTTTAACTGTGGTATAAGTTACTCTCTTGTTTGGAGCAATATTTTGGCAACGCGGCTTTACTCACATAGTACGTAGATCTATATTAATTTAAAAAAAATAAATTTCACTACCATGTTATGATTACCTTATTTCTCTGACATAACTGGCTCTTCTATACCCGAGCTCTCTCAGAACAGAACAACCAATTTATTTACTAACAGACAGTTTGTCCATCATTTTTTGTGGATCCAAGATTTCTATCGATCGAAGGATCGTCGAAATATCAGCGAGTGATGAGATCCTAGTCAAATATCAAATATCTTCAAGCCAAAGCTTCCTTTCATTTTTTTTTTTATTTTTTTTTTTATAATCGTTAAATGGTGTACTTACATCGTCCTAAATTTATTTCTGGCTTGTACCGGTAACGTTCTGACTGAGATGAAACCCGCAAAACAAAAGTTTGTAAAAATCACAATAAGCCATTTTAGCAAAGTTTGTATTATCATAAATAGTGAAAAGCTATGATAAAAAAATAATTTTGTTTGAAATAGCAATGATAATTGATGAAATCTATAAAATGAACAATCAATGTTAAACAGAGGGGTAATGTAAAGAAAACAAAAGACCTGCTTTCTTTTCCGCACAGAGCAATGGATGCTATCTAATGATATGTTTTCAATATAAACATTAATATACTGATTGTTAAATTTATGTTATTAATGGACAATAGATCTTTGAATATTATCATGGTAAGTGATAATTAATTTATAAGTGTTTATTTATTTGTAAGATAAGAAAGGATTGTCTGAATTAAAATTTGTAGAATGCTGTTAATGCATGAAATATAAATATACTACAGAAATGGTATTTATAATTTGATCAACCAGCCCTATAAGAAGCAGATGGTTTTCGGAGGTGTTCACATCGAACCCCTAGCCGCCGCTACAACTGTAGAAGGCAAATATATGATTTGACAAAAACAAATAAAACTAGAAACTTATAATATGTTTCAATTTAAAAGTCATGAAAAACTTTACGAATGCACTATGTGAAAGTCCTAATTTATAATTATACCTTCATGGACCATAGCGCTGGTTATTTTTCATTATATATTAATATACCATACCAGCAAAGTTAGTTACCATTATACAAATTATATGTAATATTACTTCCGGCTGCCCAAATTATGCCTACTAAAATTTTATAGCCAGGTAACAAACATTAATTTTTATTATAATCGATTATTTGTGAATAGGGATTTGTTTAATCCCAACTATCTATGAAAAATAAATAGTTCTCTTAATATTAAGAAATGATGCCATGAATCTGCGGAGGAATTATAGGTGGATTTGTTCACTTAAAAGTTTTTTTTTTTTTTTTTTTTTTTTTTTTTTATTGATATTTACAACTGTACAAAATAATATACAACAAGTAAATGTGTTGACAATGAATTCAATGGCATGCAAATAACTTGTGAAGAACTACTCACTAGTAGCACTTCAATAAAATCTACACTAAAAGGTCTCTAGGCCATCTTCTTTTCAGACTCCTCGGAGGATTATCAGGGATGGAGGAGGAAGCAAGTTGGAAGACTAGTGGATTGGAGTGGTTATGGAGCTTACTATGGAAGGATAGGTATCTGGTTTGGGCTAAATCAGAAACATATGGAACATTAAGATATTTATGGATAAGTTTATTGGTCACAAAGTAAGGAGCATTGAGGATTTTTCGAAGGATTTTGGATTGTAAGGATTGGATACGAGATGAATTGGATTGTTTAGTAGAGCCCCAAAGCTAAACTCCGTACGTCCAAATAGGTCTAATCACAGTCATGTAAATGAGTCTTTTACTTAAAAGTTAAGTTTAATTTGTTGTATTGTACTTGATCATTTCTATGTTAGGAAGTTAGTTGCACAAGTCCTTGTGAATGTACACTAAAACATGACCTGTAAATTAGTACAAATATCAATTATTAGTATACCTCGTCGCGGCTTCGGCTGCTCTCATAAATAAAGAACTTATATTATTTTAACCAATTATCGAATTTCATTTGTTTATCGATAAAACTGTTTTATTAAAGTATTGAATTTAGCATTATTTCTTCAGTGATATTTTCTAGCAGGGCAGTAATTTTTAATCTGTTTAAAATTGCATTGATTAGGAGTAAGGATTGTACGTGAAAACATAATTAGACATCCGATTTGGCAGAAATAAGTTTATGTGAAACATCTGGTTGAATTTCGATTTCTAACCATAAAAGTGTATGACAGTTTGGCAAACCTCATTTCTGGCTCTCAAGACTATAAACTTTAATTATTATTATTGCTAAACCTTCCTAAAACTTTAAAAGGGTTTAATAGTTTTACCTATCGGTAGATTTTTGAACTGCACTGGGATCCATATGCCACTCCAAATATTAATAGCTTTAATAAAAATTAAATTGAAAATAAGTAAATTTTATCATTAATTTCTAATTCTATCTTAACCGTACAACTTTGTAACCTTTCTCGAATGGTGCTCGCCACCTATCCGTCGATTGTCTAACTTCATTGCGCACCACATATTTATCACATTTTGATGGCAATATAATTGAAAATCTTTAAATTTTATTATTGCTAAACCTTCCTTGAACTATGAAGATGTTGTGGTTAAAAACCTTTGATCCAAATTTGGTGATAGTACTTAAATCGTTGCACTAAGCTTTTGCGCATAATAATTGTTTTATTTTTTCTTAAAGTTAGACTTCAATCAGTTCTTATTTGTAATTTGTTTATAGCTTTGTGATGATATAGTTGTAATGTTTAATATAATTTTCTCTAATGTGCTACCCAATTGTGATGTACCCGTTCCTATGTTATACTAAATTGGCTAATCGCCATCAATATATGATCAGTTCATATTTGAATGGAGAATCTTGTTTAACATAAGGCTCATATTTCAACCTTCTGTGTGAGCAGGAAGTGGAGCAGATCTTTCTGTGAGGTTTCAGTGTCGTACTATAAAGCGTAGCTACATCCATTGCTGTTGGAATTCCGTTGCCTCGCAGAGTCGTGTAGAACGCTATTATGTGGTATATAAGACTTTCTCAGGGTGTTCAACGGAATATAGTCATAGCCAGGGGCCATATCGGACAGTATTATTAGATACTTTCGAAGGCGTAAATGTGGGAAGGAGGAATGCCTATTAAAGAGTCAAAATGTGTGTGCTAGTAATATCGTCAGAGTAGCAAATCCCACGCCAAAGCAGGCTCCCCAACATTGTGGTAATTTCAAGTCGCAACTTTGCTCCACAACTCCAAAAATATGCAATAATAATATTATCATATAACAATTATTATATATCATATAATAATATGAAAATATCAGCTCAACGAAATTACTGAAAGCAAAAAGTGTTCGATTTATTGCTTTCATATAAATAAATAAAATTTAATAATAATATTGTTCATATCCATATTGAAAAAACACAACATAAAATAAAGTTTTATTTTGACCTTGTTTTTGAGACACTATATTTTTCCTTCCTTGTATGATAATTTTGCCTTTTAATTTTCTTCATTGCTTCTAATGATTTTTTTTTTCTAAGTTTTTACCACATAAAATTGATAATTATAATTATTAATCATAAGTTCTACCTATATATTTTCTGATCAATAAGATTATTTTTTCCTATTCATTAAAAATATGATCAATAAAATACAATTAATAATAATAATAATTGATTAACATTTTTTACAATTTACAATTCATATTAAGTATTATTGTTCCGGAATACATCCTCTACATGATAATTATAATTTTATTTAATAATAAATAGGCTTTACAATTCAAATGTCTATCTCTAAACAGTAGGAAAACTAAGAAAAAAAAAACCCATGTAACCAAAAATAAATAAAAATAAAAAAAAAAAAAAAAAAAAAAAAAAAAAAAACAATTAATAAAAAAAATAATAATAATAATAAAAAAATATATAAAAAAAATTCAATTACAATAAATTATATGAATATATCTTACATCATATCATATACAAATATGAATAGAATGAAAATTATGAAAATGTACGTATAATTACAAATATTAAAACGTAGCTGACAAGAGATATATAAACCATTTAGTAAGGAGTACATGTTTCGTTCTTTTATGCGTGTATCTTTTAAGTGAAGTTTTATTGTAATTACCGATTTCTTGGACAAGCGAATTATCTGAATTTGTTGTTTATCCGAAGTAGGTTTTGGTTTGTTCGTATACGTGAAGGTAGACAGGAATACGATTATCGTGCAGCATTGCAGATATTTTTGTATACCGAGGGGTTATCATTGATGACAATCCTTTCGAGTTTACGGTAGTTAGTTGTGCAAGTTGAGCTCCACACGGGTGAGGCATATGTAATAACTGTTTTATACAATATGAGTTTATTTTTAGGACAACGTAGATTTTTTGTGAAAGTGGGGGAACATTTTCTATATGATTTTTTTTACGTTTTTTATTTTATTGTTTATGTGGTCTGTGTAAGTTAGAGATCTGTCAAGCGTTATACCAAGGTATTTTACTGATTTGGACCAGAGGATGACTTCTCCGTTTAATGTTATATATATATATATATATATATATATATATATATATATATATATATATATATATATATATATATATATATATATATATATATATATATTTATATATATATATATCTATAAGCGGTCTGTGCTCTGTAAAAATAATGGTTTCTGATTTACTGGTATTTATTTTCTGTTTCAATAAGTTATTTTTGATGAGCAATTTTGAAATTAACAAAACATATTTTTAACTTTGTGAACTTTAATGAGATCATTAGGGCTAAACCAAGAAATGGTCAACTATAAAATCAGAATGTAAACGGAAAAAATAAATAAATAAACAAACAGATTAAACTAAAATTAAATAAAATTTAATATAAAAATAAAACCTGTACCACTAATAACCCATGAAGGGTCTTGGGTTCAGTGCTTAGGTAAAAATGTACTGTTACTAGGGCAACGGTTGTGAAAGGAGGAGATTTAGCCCAAAGCTAGCTCAACCGCAAGGTTTTCCTCAATTAAGGGTACTTAATTTTTAGAGGCTGAGAGTGCCACAGGAGGGTCTCCCGACCTCGAATTCGAGCTACAACCGAAATGACAAATAATAAATTTTCTGCCTTCAGTCGTACTCGTACTCGGACCGGAGAGCTTGGTATTCAAGTGCCTTACCTCAGTGGGTAGCTCAGTAGCTACATGTAACAGTGCTACAAAGGAAATATTTATCCCTTATACACAAAGAAAACTATGAACCAGTTTAAAAATAATTTTTGGAAATGAATAACAATGTATGTTTATTGAATGATGGAGCAAAAACACATATTAACATCAGCAATAATACACTATCAGCCCCAGATCTTAGCTTTTGTGACCGAAGTCTCTTACCAAACACAAACTGGACAGTACTAGACGAACTTTTTGGTAGTGATCACTTCCCAATTATCATTGAAATGCAAAAAAATAGACCTTTTGTATCTTATAGCAGTCGCTGGAATTATTCCTTAGCAGACTGGGAACTTTACCGAGACTCGATAAGAAGACGAATCAGCTGTTTCGAGGCTGATGTTCCCATGAATAGCAACGATAAATTGAACTTTATCAATAAAGTAATAATTGAAAGCGCTAGTCTTAGTATCCCTCGAACATACAAGGAATATTCTAGGGTTAGAGTTCCATGGTGGAATGCCGAATGCAACATTGCAATAAAAGCGAAGAAGAGAGCGTTGAATAAGTATAAGAAGACCAAATTAATCGAAGACTTAGAGGAGTTCAAAAAATTAAGGGCCTATGCCAACAGATTAATTAAAAATAGGAAGAAACAATATTGGAGAGAGTTTGTGTCTACACTGAATACTTCAAGCACATCTCAGGAAATATGGTCTAAAATGAGAATTATTAAGGGAAATAAAAATATTTGTAAAATATCAGGACTGAAGACAATAAACGGGGTCAAAACGGACAATACAGATATCGCCAATGAGTTCGGTGAATTTTTTCAAATGGTTTCAGCCACAGAAAATTATGATGAAAAATTTATATCTCATAAACGTATAACTGAATATCATATGGTAAATATAACCTGCAATGATTTTGAAAAATATAATGAAAACTTTACTTTTGTAGAAATTAATAAAGCTATACAAAATTGTAAATCCAAATCAAGCCCTGGTCCCGATGAGATACCTTATATATTTATTAAAAAACTCCTCATTGAAGCGAAAGTTCACTTATTAAAATTTTATAACTATGTTTGGATGGAAGGAAGTATACCTGACATATGGAGGAAATCGATAATTATACCTATCCCTAAATCTAAAGATACTCTTACTCCTGATAGGTTTCGTCCTATATCCCTGACATGTTGTACATCTAAAATTATGGAAAAGATGGTTAATGAAAGATTGACCGACACCCTAAAGAAAAAACGTGTAATCGCTGACGAACAATGTGGATTTGTAAAAAACCGTTCGGCTGTAGATCATTTAATCAAACTAGACACCCTCATCCATGACACTATTAAAGCAAAAGAACATTTAATAGCTATATTCTTCGATATAGAAAAAGCCTACGACAGGGTATGGAGAAGACTTATAATAGTAAGACTTTTGGATTGGGGATTGAAAGGAAGAATGGTCAGATATATTGATAAGTTTTTAGATGGAAGAGTTTTTCAAGTTAAAATTGGAGATACACTATCCAAAACGTTTAATCAAGAAAACGGAATTCCTCAGGGGTCTGTATTGAGTGTTACTATGTTTCTAATAGCAATCAATGATATTATAATGTCGGTTGAAGAGCCAGCAACTTGCATGCTGTTTGCCGACGATTTCACAATTTTAATAAAAAGAAAATCCACTAAATTTATACAATGGAAAGCACAAAATATCTTAAATAGACTAGAACTGTGGGCTTCTACCACGGGCTTTACTTTCTCTACCTCCAAGACTAAATGTATCCATTTCTGCAGGAAAAGAATGTGCTCTGAAAATCCAACACTGGTTTTTAATGGAAATAACTTAACATTTGTAGAAAATATACGATTTCTCGGGATGTGGGTAGACAAACGATTGAGGTGGACTGTCCATTTACAAAGGCTAAGAACGGATTGCCTAAAATTATTAAACATTCTTAAAGTTGTATCAGGAATGAGTTGGGGAGCCGATAGAAAAACACTCCTAATTCTCTATCGAACTCTAATTAGAAGCAAGATAGACTATGGTAGTATAGTATATAATTCCGCTTCAGAAACAACTCTCAAAATAATCGATACGATCCATAACACAGCAATCAGAATATGCACTGGTGCGTTCAGATCTTCACACCAGTTGAAAGCCTATATGTAGAATGCGGAGAACCGAGCCTAACTTTAAGAAGATCCTACCTTACACTATCTTACTACTCAACTCTGATTTCCAAACCAGATCATCCAAATCATAACATTTTTCATAACCTTAATAGTAACCAAGGAAACAATCTGGTGGGCATTGCAAGTAGAACCCAAAATCTCCTCCAACTTTTAGACATAAAACCAAATACAGTACTAACCATAGATGATCCATTGTTTTTCGATGGGACAATACTTACATCCCTTAAGGAAAAGATTGAAGACGACAACCCCATCATTAAAAAGAGACTTTTTGCAGAATTAAGGCAAAGTATCCAAACCACGAAACAATGTTTACTGATGCATCGAAAACTGATGGAGAAGTCGGTTGTGCAGTGGTTTTTAACAATAGCTTACTAAAATTTAACCTACCGTCACTAAATAGTGTTTTTACAGGAGAACTATTTGCAATCTACCAAGGTCTTCTATTAATACAATCTACAAATACAAAACATGCTCTTTTGGTAACAGACTCTCTAAGTTCAATATTGGTAATAGCTGAAGACAACTCTGAAAATGCCCTAATACGCAAGATTAATAACTGCCTGAGGGAGATGCACGAGTCGATGGGTGGAGGGACTGTGCTAATGTGGGTACCCTCACATTGGGGCATCTCCGGAAATGAGGCTGCAGACAGTGCAGCAAATCTTGCGAGACTGAACCAAACAGGAACCATTATTACGGACATTACAACAACTTCTGACTTAAAAAGATCCTGTAGAAAAAAATTGCTCCATCACTGGAAAACAAAATGGAACCAAATACGCAGCAAACTTCAAGAAATTAAACAAGACACCCGACCCTGGACAACATCTTGTAGAAAATCAAGAATAGAGAAAATAATCTTGATGAGACTAAGAATAGGACATTCAGCTTTCACCCACGGCTACCTGATGAGAAGCCTAGAACCACCGATTTGTACAACATGCATGACAACACTGACATTGAAACACATTGTAACAACATGTACACTATACTCTGACGCCAGAACAAAGTACAATATACCCTCAGATATAGATAAAGCACTGGAAGACACAGAGGAGGGGGTCAGAAGCATTTTTGAATTTCAAAAAATTTTGTAAACTGTTCGACAAAATCTAATATGTATATTGAGCCGCTAATGACTCATGTGAGTAGATGCGGAAAGTAAAAAAAAAAAAAAAAAAAAAAAAAAAAAAAAAAAAAAAAAAAAAAAAAAAAAAAAAAAAAAAAAAAAAAAAAAATATATATATATATATATATATATATATATATATATATATATATATATATATATATTGTAGTTAATTATCTTTAGAGTTCACTTGTGGTCTATCTCATGGCAGTACATCGAATAAATCCGAAGAGGCCTACTCTGGGCAGGCAAACTTTAGATAGTTTTCCGAGTTACACAATTCTAAACTCTAAGTGAAGTAAATTCTGAAACCTACATCTAAAAAAGAAATAGAAAAAACTACTTCATTTGACTTTGACTTTATAAATCCAATTAAAAGTAAAAGTAAAATAACACCTAGTATTTAGTTTAAGATTTGCTTTAGAATTACCCTTGAATATAACTAGGAAAGTTTTTTAAACAAAAATCTCAGTGAAGGTTATGACATAATTTAGAGGGAGCAATAAGCTGAAACATTGATGCTTTTGTGCTATGATTTCGTAATGAGTAAACTTGAAACCTTACTGCTGAATACCAAAACCAAACTTGATGGATTGAGTACATAAGAACGTAACGAACACTATTTGGTTTATTTATTTTGATATAAGACTTATCAAAATTAAAAATGAGTGAGATTTTGAAAACCTTGGTCTATATTTCCTCTACTGCAAGCAGATTAACTGTTGTTTCCATTTCATAAAAGTTTATTGAAGAACATATATTTTATCTTATGTCTTATTTTTCTATCTGCTTGATTTCAATTCAATACCAAAATGTTACTTCGAAACTAGCCTTCGAAAAAAGTGGTAAATAATTATAAAATCCTAAATGATTTGGTTTTTCACGGAAAGAATAAGACCTTTCCCAACTTATAAAATAGTTCTTATCTGTTGTACAGAAGTGTGACATATCTAGTTATTTCCCTGTACCCTTCAATTTAACTGATGGCGTACCAAAGGAACAGGCTGAGTAGAATGGAGTAAGATAATGGAGGAGAATGTAGTTTTAAACGGACCGTAGCGCATTTATTGATTGAGAGAGAGAGGAAACCCATTTTTTTTTTTGTTTTAATTCTAAGCATATTATATGCCATTATATTAAATTTATTTCATTTTACTTAGAACAGAATAGAATAGAAGACACTCTCTTTTTCAGAAAAAGGTCCTGTAAATATTTAATGTAATGCCTTCGGTCATTTATAATACATTCATACAATAAGTGGAAATAAAGAATATTAGCTGGCCGACTAATTGGCTAAGCCGATCATTGGTTCCGTTAGAGTTCCGTTGACATCGGCAATCTTTGAGGTGCTTCGTTAAAAACTCAGTTAATCCGTCATTACATGAAGCTAGAGGTTTTTGCTTGTTATTTTTCTTTTGTTTTTTGCCAACGGGCTAGTGTGTAAATGGAGATTTTTTTTTAAGAAAAATAAGTCTGCACTTTACTTTACTTAGCTTAGATGGTTAATTATTAAATTTCAAAATGAATCATGTCAAAAAATATACCATGTCTATGGACTTACATATATTTCACAAAAATATCTTTTATGTAATTGCAAATAAAGACGTGTGTAAATTGCTAAAATAGTAGCTTCCTTTTCGTGTTCCAACCTTTATATTACATTTCAATTAAGAATTATTATTTTTTAGTTATGACGCAAAATCAATACAAAAAAAAAGTTTGTTATTATCATAATTTTTCTTTAAGTTTGATCAAAGAAAAAAAAAAATGTTCCTATTCCTAGAATAAATACCAAACTTTAAAGATGAATCTAAAATAAAAACTGTAACCAATAATGGCTAGGTTTTCATTCCAATCAACCTTTTATTAAGCGTAGAAATATAAATGAATTATGAATTATGAATTTGCGGACTACAAAAACAGCCGAAAAGCCACTAGTAGTTGACTATTCGGCCGATCCTAATTAGGAGATATTCTATTGTATACTAAAAAAAAATCCTTTACTACTGCGATAACCCATGCAAAACTTTTTGAGAAGGTGATCAAGCTCAACTGCCATCTTTTTTACTCATTTAGTTACGAGTCAGGTACTATCATAATTGTGTGTACTACCGTACAGTTCTTTAGCGACCCCTGAAGGGGACTGAAAATAAATTTTCAGAGAGGTCCGATTAGAATCTGGGATCGAGAGTTGAGCATGTGTCCAACCTGAGATTTAACGTACTTTTTAGTAAATCGTGTTTTTTAATACCTTTGTCGATGAATATGATGTTAAATGTTTTTATTATATCAGATTGTTTCAAAACTACTTTCGTTATTTTCTGTTGTTTTTTTTTTGGGGGGGGGAGGTAATTCAAATATCAAATGAACCAATAACTATACAATTACTTCATTCAATTAAATAATCTACACTACAATTAAGTAATTCAAATATCCCACCTTGATGCAAGAACCTAAATACCGTTTTGAAAAAAAATGATTGAGCTTTACTTCTAACTGATTTAATTCCAATCCTAGGCTTTGCTGGATATCAAAACATTTTTACCGAAGACAATTGTCCAGAGATCTGGAAAGTTGATAATCAGTGGGTGAAAGGTCGGGAGATTATGGTGGGTGGTACAAATTTGCTGTATGTGGCCTCTAATTCGCCTCTGATAAATTGTGAGGGACCCATTTTCACCCCATTTGATGTAGGTATCTCCAGACTGTTGCTTCTCAATATTTCCCTGCTTACTTATTTCTACACATGTTTGAAGTGGATCCGAATCAATTAGTTCTAAAATTTCCTGTTCGTTCGCACAAACTTAAGGACTTCCAGAACAATCATCATATCCAAGCGTTTAATCGCTTTGACGAAATTTGGAATACCAAAATTGAGCTTTACGCACAGACAGTACCTTCTAATCAAACATGGAGCTTGTTTATCGAGCGGCTTCGGTTGTTTTTAAGTCAGGTTTAAATTCATATAAACAATATTTAAAATATTGTCACTCTGTATAAAAGTTAGTTTTTGTTCTGCTTTTGAAGTTAAGAGAATTGCTAAGAATATTTTGCAATAGATACTGTAAACAGGGACTATCTAGACCGCTGCTTGGTCTCAAAGCCAAATGTTAATGAGAATCTTCTACCATCACTCATTTTTCAGTCACATACTAGGAAAGAATACATTTTAAAACAATGCAGTTTTTAGAAAAAAAGAGTGTGATAATAATAAAATAATAATGTGATGATAAACCAAAAATCATTTCATCTGCTTGGAGGTAAAAGCCAATAAGTGAAATTTTTCCAAATTCAACTAAATGTCATTGTGCGTTAATATTATCATTTTCCCATAAGTGTAAAAAGTCACCAAGTATATAGCTGCATATAGCTGCTATATATGCACATTTAAGAATGAGGAAATGTACTATTTAACTATCTGAGACATTTTTAATGAGCATATTCCAGTTTGAGAATTGAAACATCTGACGTCACAACGCTTAGACGGGCAGAGTGTCATCGAGCCCCGGTGAAGGTGGCCTTTTATACAGTTATCTTGGACAGGGGATAGTGTACATTTGTTTATTATCCCTAATACCATTGGGTTTCCATAACTTCTCCCCCCCCAAGTTCCGAGGTCTCCGATGGAACAAATATCTTAGTGTAAATAGGTTAAATTCTATACAAAAATAAAAATTTTGAACTTTATACCCTTCTTAGTACCTTTTACACTAAGTCATAACATTCTATGAACAAAAGGGATTGGACCTTATTCTCTAAGTTTATACAAGCATAGAAGGATTAGACCTTGTTTACTAAATTAGAATTTGAACATTTGAAAACAAAAAGTTTAAACTGAAATACAATTATCAACTTCCTATAAACAAAAGGATTATACTTTGAACTTCCTGTTTACTAAGTCAGGATTTGTTCACTCAAAAAATAAAAAGATTAAACTTTGTACGTTTAACGCTAGAATAGGATTTTATACAACTGTCAAAAACAAAAGGATTGGACTTTGAATTTCCTATTTACTAAGTCAGGATCTGTGCACTTGAAAAATAAAAAGATTAAACCTTGTCCATTTCTTAATATTAACAATAAGCTTAAACTATAAAATGTTTATACATTACAAAATTCCTTACATGCTAAAGTACAATTTTCCTTATAACTAAAAGATAACAGGATATTTCTTAATACTAAACAATTCATATCTATACATTATTTAAACAAAAGGAAAAATAAAATAAGAGTCTTTGAATTAGTTTCCTCTATTACAAATAATACTTTTAGATTCAAAATTACTCAATTAAAATAATAATATCTTAAATCAAAATAATAATTCAAACACTCTTTTACAATAATTACAATTAAAAATAATTTCAAAATAAAATACATCAAATAAAATAATAAAATATTTCAAGACAAAATAATAGTATCCTAATATTTATGATAGTGACTTCAAAATATTAATTACAAAATAAATCGGACAGAATATTACTGTGAAATAAAATAATAATTTGAATGATCTTTTACATTATTAACATTGAATATAATATTTTACAACAAAATACAAAAGTCCGACTTTATTAAAATAACTACAGCATTGTCAATTTAATACAAATAATTCTTTCAATATAACATAAACATTACTCCTAATACCATTGCATTTATTATATTTAAAATAAAAGATTTTTAAAACATTTTAATATCGTTTAAATAAAATTTAATATTTTTAATCAGAACCACTATCTGAATCGTAATTATCCGAAATGTTTACACGAAGAGATTCGCTATCGTCGTCTGAAATAGATTTTTTCTTTTTCCGTTTTTTCCTAGTGGGCCTTTTAATATTGTCAATATTAACATGTTTAATATTGTCAATATTAAGTTTTGATTGGTCTTTTATCTTTTACTAATACATTTACTTTTTTAAACTTGTCCCTACTTTTTATTTTCGCTTGAGTATTTTTTAAATATTCTACGTCTCCTAATTGTTTCTGAATATCCAAAGGGTCTTCCCTATTTTTATTTAATTTTTCAGCCCTTGTTTCTTTTTCGTCATTTTTTTTTTTTTAGTGTTTTCCTTCCAGCAGTAACCCTGTTGGAAGGGTTTTTATTCTTTTCTGTACACACCATACTTGTAAAAAGTATACAATGTACATGTAAATATTATTTTTAATTTGATTATAATTTTACATGTGTTGAAAGGTATAAAAAATATAAAATAAACAAGAAAAATACATTAAAATAAAACAAAGAACAAGAAGTTATATAACATAAATAATTTAAAATTCAATAAAAACAGCAACAAAGTTATGTATAGAAAATTTTATGAATATTTAGAGGTTGAGAGATATTTCATATTTATATCCTCTATTTTAATGATTGAATTTTTAAGAAATTTTTGGAAATTTTCAAATGAATTGTTCATCAAACATTGACCATCCACCGGCCAATGTCCTAGTTTCTGTACTGTTTTTGTCTGTAGAATAGTTCTGTAGTCAGTGAGTAGTCTGCATTCATATTTGAGGTGGTGTATATTTTGTTCTTGAGTGAAATCACAAGGACATAGGAAAGTATCTCTTATTTTAAATCGATAGAAATAACTATTTACTGCCGCATGTCCTGTGACTCCTTGGTAATGTAAAAGTTAGTCCATGAGTTTTGATTTAATGTAGGTCCGTAAGTCTGGAATGAAGTAATGTAGATGTCTTCCCTTGTGTGTTGTGTTCCAACGTGTCTGCCACTGGTCTACTGCTTGTGTTTTTAGCATATGTTTTAAGTGTTCTTTGGATATCATACTATGTGATATAGGAAGGGAAGTATCCTTTGAAGCCTCTTTTGCAGCCTTGTCAGCCAATTCGTTTTCCGCTTTGTCGGAATGCCCCTTTACCCATTTGAATGTTATCGTTAGTTTGTAGATATCTTAGAAATGATCTTATTTTTTCAGTGATGGGGTTATGACAATGTCTGTTTTTTATCATGTATAGAGTACACTGACTGTCCGTTAGTATTGTAATAGTTTTATCTTTTGTCCTCAAATTTTGAAAGTATTCTAGAAATTTAAGGATGGCGAATTGTTCTGCTTGATTATTGCTACATTCTGGGCCTAATTTATACTTTATTACATCTTCTAAAATTTTGTTTTTAAAAATGAGACTAGCACAGCCTACATATTCGCCATTCTTGCTTCCGTCAGTATATATCTCATAGTCTGTGGGGTCAGTTAAGCATTCAGTAATACAAGGAAATTCTGCTGGGTGTAACCAATCCTTGTAGTCGGTAGCATGTTCAAAGTTGTTAGATTTGAAATTTTCGTAGTCAGTGTTCATGGATAACAAATGGAATTTTCCTATGTAACTGTTAGCTAATATACTGATGGGGATCATTTTGGCCAAGACAAAGGCAGCTTCATCAGAGAGTGTTCGGAATCCTTTGGCAATTTTGAGTGCCATTAGCCTCTGGACCCTTTCCAGCTTTGCCTTGTTGTATTTGATCTGAAGGCAACAAACATACTAAATCAGATATCGCTTCATTATTAGAACAAATACTCGAACCTAATAAAACATACGGGATAATTTGTAAATCACCTAACGAAATAACCGAAAATTTATATGACGATTATTTTAGAACAATACAACAAATAATAGAAACGCAATATCCATCGGTTGAATTAAAAAAATACAAACATTTATTTTCGTCATTTATTTTCGATCTAATTAATTTATGTAATAATTGTTGGTCCTTATTATATTTTAATACATATTGTTCTGTCAGGTCGATGTTTTCGTTTGATTCTAATCTGGAGGTTCCGAAAGTAATTTCATTAGGCGTTAATTTTAATTTATTGTTCAAGGTATTATTAAACGCTATTACTGCTAATCTTAATTTTTGCTGCATCGAACATTTATCTTTTTCGTTCCCTATTATTCTCAATAATTCGTTTAAGGTAGAATGGACTCTGTTCAATAATCTCAAAGAGTTTGAGTGGCTAGCTGAGGTATAATGTAAAATAATATTATTTTCTTCACAAAACTGTTTTACCAAATTATTTTTCATTTCCGTCCCCTGATCTAATGATATTTGTAGAGGTGTTGGAAAGTACGTCATATAGTTCGTTAGTGCATTACAGATATTGATTGCATTCTTTGATTGTAAGGTTTGAGCAAATAAATGTTTTGAAAATGTGTCTACTGCTGTGAAAATTATGGCATTGTTAAAATTAAAAATGTCAATCATTAATTCCTGAAACGTTTTTTTTTCTGGTGTAGGTGTAATTTGAAATTTGGTCTTTATCGGTTTACGGTCATATTTTGTAACTTTACAAGTTTCGCATTTATTAATATACTCTGCTATTTTATTTTGCATCCCTGGAAAATAATATTCTTTTTTGAGTTTTTCAAAAGTTTCATTTATACCCCTATGTTTAGTTTTGCCTAAATGATAATTATCTATAATTTCTATTTGTTCATTAGGATTTTCGACGTCATTTACAATTTGTTTGTATTTTTTCAATTTAACCGATGGATATTGCGTTTCTATTATTTGTTGTATTGTTCTAAAATAATCGTCATATAAATTTTCGGTTATTTCGTTAGGTGATTTACAAATTATCCCGTATGTTTTATTAGGTTCGAGTATTTGTTCTAATAATGAAGCGATATCTGATTTAGCATAAATGTTTAATTCGTATCGGCGTTTTCCAAATGGTTAAGTGAAATTAATTTTTGTATTTCCCCTTTTTATAATTATTTGATTTTTTTCTATATTTATACATTTTTCGGGTTCACAAATTCGTACTTGTTCATTACTAGATTCCTGGGAATGGATTGTTTCTAAATCTTCTTCCGGCGGTACTTCTAAGTCCTCTATTATCGCGTCATACTCGGAATTGTTTTCGTCCGCTATTTCATGATTTAATAATTGTTCGACATCCATTTTCTCCACATCGCTATTATGATTCAATTCGTCGCTTCCCCTGGAAAGTGCATCGGCCACGTAATTTGTTTTTCCCTGAATGTGTTTAACGTCGAATTCAAATTCCTGTAATTTCCAAATCCACTTCATTATACGCGTGTTACCATTTTTCATCGAGAAAATCCACGTTAAAGGTTTATGGTCCGTGCATAAAAGAAATTTTGTACCGTATAAATAAGGCTTAAAGTGCTGGGTTGCCCATACTACCGCTAGTAATTCTTTTTCTATTGAACTATAATTTAATTCCGCATTTTGTAATACTCGGGACGCGAATGCTACTGGGTATTCTATTTCATTTTCGTCTTTTTGTGAGAGCACGGCTCCGATGGCTTTATTACTGGCATCTGTAGTTAATATAAATGGCCGTTCCCAATCCGGGTAATTTAAAATTGGTGTGTTACTCATCATTTCCGTTAGGGTTTGACATGCTTCTTTAATTTCCTTCGTGCCATAAATTTTAGTTTTTAATGAATTAGAAATCGGTCTGGTAATTTTTGCGTAATTTTTAATAAACTTTCTATAGTACCTTGTCATGCCCAGGAATTGTCTCGTCGTCTTTTCATTACGCGGAATGGGGAAATTTAAAATTGCTTCTATCTTTTTCTCGTCTGTTTTTAATCCGTCTGGGGTTACGATGTAGCCTAAAAAGTTTAATTCGGTTTTATCTAATTGTATTGATAGGTTTTGTTGTTTTAGGGCTTCAAATACTCTTTTTAAATCTTTTAAATGTTCTTTTTCGTTTTTTTGAGTAAACTATTATATCGTCGATATAAATCATAGAATTGGGGATATTTTGTATCATCATCGTCATCGCTCTTTGCAAAGGTTGGGGGTGCATTACACAAGCCAAAAGGCATACGCAAAAACTCAAAATGCCCATTTTCTGTGGAGAACGCGGTTTTAGCTATTGAATCTTTATCCATTTCAATTTGGTGAAATCCCGACGCGAGGTCTATGGTGGAAAATATTTTCGATCCCTTCAGTCTATTTAATAAATCTTCAATATTCGGTAGGGGAAATTTGTCTTTTACTGTAGCCTGATTTAGTTTCCTATAGTCTATGACCATCCTAATTTTTTTTTGTCCCGACGCGTCTGATTTTTTTGGTATGATCCAAAGCGGAGAATTATACGGCGATTTGCTAGGTCTTATTATATTGCTTTTTAATAGTTTTTGAACTTCATCGTTAATTTGTTTTTTAAAATGTTCCGGTTAACGGTAATTACGCGTATAAATTGGATTTTCATTCGTTGTTATTATTTTATGTTTTATTAATCCCGTTGATTTTAAATTCTCGTCGTCCCTTTTTAATACTTCGCCATGTTGGCTAATAATTTCGATTAATTCTTCCTTTATTTCCGGACTAATATGTTCGTGGCGAATTAAGTTTTTAATTTCGTTTTTATCATTAATAAAAAATAAGTCATTCTCTAATTTGAATTTTTTCTTTTTAAATTTTAATTCATTTTTTTTTTTCTAAATTTATTTTTAATTTTAGTTTTTTCATTGTCTCGTAGCCCAATAAAATGTTAAACCTTTTGCTAAACGGAAATATTAAAAATTTGACTTTTTGATTAATTCCTATCAGGGGCATTAGGTTAATTATCACGCTTTGTGATCCTTCCGCCCTTCCCGTAGGTGTTCGTACCGCAAAATCTTCTTTAGAAATTTCCGAGAAACGTGGAATGTGATCGGGGTGTATATAATTTTTTGTGGCACCCGTATCAATTAGCCATTTATTTCCCATACTGTCAATTAAATTTGGTAAGTCATTATTTAAATTTAGGTCATGTATTTCTATTTGTTTATCCTGGTTATCGTCAATAGTCTGTTTAGAATTTAAATTATTTATATCCGGTCCGGAGGTCTGCTTGTGCTTGGGCCTAATTCTAAAAAATGATCCTGTCTTTTTTCCAAAGATTCAATACGTTCTAATAATAATTTTATTTTTTCATCTTTCTCCTCTTCTATCGTGTGTACCCTATTAGAAACGGTTCTCATCGAAACTGTGTTGGAGTCTATTTGAGGTTGCTGGTAATTTTGCCTAATATTTCTGGAGGGCGGTTTATTAAAAAATCTATGTTGCGACTGGGGGTCCCATTGTTGATTATAAATCGGTGTTTGATATTCGATAGCTCACTGTTGTGGCCGGAAATTATGCTGATTGTTATTATTAAAAGAATAAGAGGTTGGACCTTGTTCATACTGATACTGTTGTGGTCGGTAGTGTTGAGGATTATTGTACGACG
This sequence comes from Euschistus heros, assembly GCA_003667255.2. Classification (NCBI taxonomy): domain Eukaryota; kingdom Metazoa; phylum Arthropoda; class Insecta; order Hemiptera; family Pentatomidae; genus Euschistus; species Euschistus heros. The sequence goes on from RCWM02001009.1 coordinate 80,208, forward strand.
CATATTGTTCGCGATGATATTGATGGGGTCGGTAGTTTTGGTAATCGTGGCGGTTATTAAAATTCGGTCTGTACTCTTTATTTTTGTAATTATTTTCAAAATTTTTCTTTTTATAATTATTTTGAGCTGGGTTATATTTATACTGTTTTTTGTCTCCGTAAAGTCTATGTACAATATGAGCCGCGCTGTTTCTTAATATTTCTTCTAGGTCCTCTAATGAGTCAAATTTAATATGATAAATAAAATCTGTTGATGCCGGATGTAAACTATGAACCCGCGTGATGAGATATTTGTTTGTCATACCTATACATTTCGTCCTGTTTGTCAATTATTTCGTTGTCAGAGTAAATTCGCGCATATAAATCGCATCTTTTTTGACCCAGTCGTTCTAAGAAATCGAGTGGGTTTTCATTATGGTAAGTCCGCGTATTTAAAATTTCTGAAATCAATTGTTCCCTAGTTCTCGTGTCCTGGTAATTTTTCTTTAAGAATTTTATTATTTCTTTTACTGTATTAAATTCCTTGTCATATACTGTGACTTTAGCTTTTCCAGTTAGTTTATTTAAGATTGTTAAAACAAGTTTAGCTTGGTTTGTATTTTTATGGGTATTATCATCTTTGCAATATAAATTGTATAAAAATTCGCAATTTCTAATAAAATCAACTAGTTGTAACGGATTTCCGTCATATTCCGGGATTAATGCTAAATCGTGATTTTTAATTTCAAGAGCCATATTATTTTCTTTTTTAACTAACGTAGAACCAGTTATTTTTAAGTTGCTTAATTTTTCTTCCAATATATTCATAAAAATGCTAAATTAATATTTTAAATTATTATACTTATACTAATTATATCTAAATTACAAAATTACTTAAAAATAAAAATAATTATACTTTTTCTTGATACAACGTTGTCTTCGATGTCTTCTTGATGACGCTCCCTTTAGCTCCTTCCCGTCGATTCTTTAGCAAGAGGTTGTAGGTCCTTTTGGTCAAGGTATTGGAATACCAAAGCGCTCCCAAAGACTTGAAGATCTGCTGATGTACTAATACTCAGCTCCCAATCTTCTCATGCCAGTGGAAAGAGGTCTCGCTGATCTGTACCTGAAATAATAGAACTGACGCGAAGTTACGTTAACGCTTCCAAGAGTCCCTCCGTTCGGGCGCCAGCTAAATAAAAGGTTCGCGGGACTGAGTTTTTAAAAAGAGATTTTATTGAGAAGTACATACATTATACAAGAAAAAGCACAATTTACAACTTAATACAAGAACTGCGTGTTGAACATCTGACGTCACAACGCTTAGACGGGCAGAGTGTCATCGAGACCCGGTGAAGGTGGCCTTTTATACCGTTATCTAGGAGAGGGGATAGTGTACATTTGTTTATTATCCCTAATACCATTGGGTTTCCATAACTATATATATTTATTTCTTGGTCATTGATTTCTTAATTAAAGGTCGGGGCAATTATCCTCACTTTTTTCAAAACATTCAAAACTGTTACTTAGATACAAAATGAACACATAATAACACTGAAACCTGATTGTCATACACATTACAGATATACAGAACAGCTAAAAACAGCTTTTTTTTAAGGCAAAAACATTGAGGACTATACACAAAAGCACCCTGAAGCAAAAACAATATAGATGTACAAACTGACCTTCGACGCCAACTACTAATTAATTAAAACGGACTCTCTACAAACGATTTCACGAAAATAAAACATAGCCATAACTACACAATCATAAACGGCAAGTTTACAACTTACATCTCAGACAACACCCAGAGAAGACTGTAAACTGGATGGGGGATCTCTTGAGCTTAGTTGGAAAAATAAATCTTTTTAGGAGGTGCCACATGGTTTTTACTCCCCCTTATGCGTTCCACCCAAGGTGAATCAGTATTTCATCAAGTTCGATTTGCAGATGGGAGTAGAGATTCGACAAAACTAACCATCAATGTTCTTGATCTTACTTTGTGCTCGCACTCTGCTTTCACCAGTGATGTTCCCAGATCCATTGGAATCTCTCCAGATGGTAGGGGAAGCTGGTTTTGGAATAACCAGCCTGATAGTAGATATTGTTAATAGGAATGGATGTGGTTTATAATTGTTTTATTTTAATTTTATCAACTACTTTTTTTTTTTATTATTCATCAATTTTATACATTTTTGTATATTTTTAAATTTTATAAAATTTGTTTAAATGCTGGGTAATGTGATGAATGATTTTTCGACTCCACTTGTGATAATGTAACCCTTTCGTTAGAATTCTAACGTTTAGAAATTGCTCAATTACTAAATGTATTTCCATTATTAAGAGACATTATTTTCTGTATTCTAAGGCTGGTCGTTTGTACCTTTATTCAATAACCTTATACACAATTCATTGTTTTAACGTTTATCACTTTAATCTCCTGTGTGATCTACGAGTATACACTTTTTCCACCGATTTGGAATTTTCAGTATTTCCTGGTCATAAAAAGTTCAAGGGCGAGTTTTAAGCCGATTACACACGTTCTTCTTAACTTCATTGCTTCCGAATCGTTTTTTCCTCCCAGTGATATCTTTATAGACGAGAATAAAATAAAAAAAAATACAGGATGAAAAGCCGGATATATAAGGAGAGTACTTGAGAGTTTACCGTCCGCATATCCTACACATTGATCGTGAAGACAGTGGATGAGTTAAATTCCGCCAGAGTTAAATTCGCTACAAAGATTTTTTCAGCTGAGAGACAAGTTTCGGCATTCACTGGCCAACCTTCATCTTTTCTCAGCTACCCGTTATTTACGCGGGGTGCCCATGTCACGATTCGCTTTAAATGTCCAGGAAGGGCAAGTTATCCTATTGTAACAAGGGTGAGAAAGTAGAGATTAATTTCTAGATTCTTCCTTTGCTACATTAAAAACGTTTGACAGAAGTTACGTTGGTGAATGAATAATGACTCTTTTAAAATCCCAAAAAAATTTTAAATTACTCCTGAATTCTCTAAAATCTGCGAAAACATGATATAGATAGGATTTTTTAACAAATGATGTGATAAAGGTATTATATTTTTTAAAGGGGACTATTTAAGGCATTTAAGAAAAAAAGACTGAACAACGAAAATATAATTTTATGAGCGTTGTATTGTCAGAGAACATTACTATTTGTTGAATTTGTTATAAGTTGTTTTCATTTTAAATCATAGTTCTGTTCCATATAGGGAAACATTAACACCAAATTGCATTTTGCAGCAGCAAGTTGAATGTAAAACCCTGCATATAAATTTTTCATCTAGGTTTTTCCAATTGAGTGCAGGTGAGGACTGGATTCATTGCAGCTATTTGTGGAGAGTCAGTGATCAAGAGTTCATCTGCGCCGAGTGCTTCGTCACTGACCGACCTCATCTCCATGGCTATCGATCCCTTAGTTGATCCAGTATGTTATCCCAGTCTGGAATAAATGAGAATTTTACCTAGATCTATCTACTACTTTTTACTTAATTTAGATTTAAAAAAAACGAAAGATAAGATCCAGTAGTACAATAATTAGCTAATTGAACTGTTGTCAAACTAGGAAACATCTCATTCGTTTTTTTATCATTATCAAAGAAGAAAATTGCATGTATATAAATAGTTTTACTCAGTTCTTAACCTTCAGATGTCAAATACGCAGCGGAAAGTTTTGTTTAGTTTTCATTGATTCTTTCTACTATGTTTTTTTGACGACCCAAACCTAGCATTGCCTTGATCCAGGATTCCTACGGCAAACAGTTCGGTAGAAAAACTTGTTTTGTATCATAGAAATAAGCACGTTTTTTAAATATTTTGTTTTTAATTATTCGTAATAAATTTTGTAATTTATTGGTTATTTTAAGTAAAATAAAAATTGTATTTACACTGCAAACTACTGTGTAATTCAGTTGAGGTAAGCATAATGGAATAAAGAGATTAATACAATTATTAGTTTATAAATTAAGACTAGGTTTCAAATTTTAATTCGAATATTTATTTATTTTTAGTAACTTGTTATGTGTATATAAATGGACACAGTTATACTAAAGAAATTCAAAGCATGTAAGCTATAGCTAGAAATAACATAATTGACATAATTAAAAAAAAAGAAAGTACATGAATCAAATTTCAATGAAACTTAATACAAGGAACAATCTCTAAATTATCATTAGCTAACTATCTCAACTCCTTTCTATAATTATCAAGTTTACTTCAGGAAATAAAAGTAGAAAGTCAAGAAGCCCGTTCGCTATTGCCTATTTGAGTTAGTATCAACATATATGATTTCATGTCTAACACCTTTTAAATGTTTATTCTGTTTTGTTAGAACTGATGATGAATGTTTAACATTTCGAAATTAGTTTTTGAATTTAAAATTCTAATAGCAATGGAAGGTTATTCATCAATCCTAATGGTATTGATCTTTCCATACCTTCAAGTGTAGCTCAAGCGAACAATGATATACTTGCAATGATTAATTTCAGAAAGGAAGAGAGCTGGAAAATGGAATTTAATCCCGAAAAATGAAGTTAAAATTTTTAAATGATCTCTGGTAGTAAAATTCAGTCATAAATATTTCTCATTTTTTTTTAATTTAATTTTTTGCAGAAGCAAAACGTGACGGTATTTTTTTGGTCAAAAAAAACAAAAAACATATCTCAGTTCAGTTGTTTATTTGAGTGTTTAGTACAATATACTATAAGTTGATTGAATGAGGGCTGATAGAGAAAATTCCCAATAAGACAGGTTTGATTAATTTCGCTGTAGACTCAGTACCTCTTTGGGAAAGAGAATTTTAGATTTTAGGAATATGAATGTTCACATATGAAAAATATGCCCACCCTGAAAAATTCCAAAATCTATCTCCCTAACTGCTGATTCCATAAAATAAATAAATTTAAAAATGTACAAAACGTTTTATTTTTAGAAATTCATATTGTTTTAATACGAGTACGTTTTGCTGAAGTTGAAAATTTCCAGGATATTTGATAAAACTCACAAAATAAATTTGTTCCTCTATAAATAAAAAAGGGCGATTTTTCTTTTATCGATCTGAGCCCAAGTAGCTACTACACATGTGTAAAGTGCAGGGAACAGACAACTTGGTAAGTGTCTTCCTTCAGTTACGAATTCCCTAACTAAGTCCTAAAAGGTCTCTCAGTTAAGTACTTTACTTCGGGGACACAAACAAACTTTTTAAAAGTTGGTGAAATTCTTTTAAAGAACTACAACAGCCATCGGATGATTGGCCCTAAAGGATCAGTAACACTGAAAACCCTTCTAATTATGCAGGACTCCCTCACCATTATATTATAATTTATTATTTGTAATTAATTTATTTAAGTTTTGATACATTGTAATATTATGTTTATTTTTTATTTATTTTATGATTTTATTAACAGAAATTTACTGGTGTATCACAAAATACATCTTGCAAATAAGCAGTATACAATGCAAAATAATGACATCATTAAAACTTGTAGAAGAATTGCCCATTAGTAGTAATCTAATGCAATATATACAAAAGAAGAAGATTCTGAGGCCATCTTCTTTTCAGACACCTCGGATAATTGCCAGGAATGGAATGGGAAGAAAGTTGTGAAACAATTGGATTTGGATGAGTGTTAAGTGTATTATTGGAAAGGTACCTGATTCGTGCCAAATAAGCGACATTGGGTATATTTAGATTATTGTGGATCAGTGCATTTGTACAAAGTAAGGAGCATTGAAGATTTTTGAAGAATTTTGGATTGGAGAGATTGGATGCGGGAAGAATTTGATGGTTTGTTGGATCCCCATAAACTCCATACTATAAGTTTAAATAGGTCTGATAATCGAAGCATAGGTGAGATTCTTTTAGTGAATCGGGAGATAAGATGGTTTGTGAAATAAGTGTTGTCGCAGTCGTATTCTACGAGCAGCATCTTGTCTTTGTAGTAAGGTTCCAGGTAAGAATCTTGTCCAGATTAAATCCAAGGTATCGGGTTTCCACAATATTTAATGGTACAAAAGGATGTGATGAAGTAGGTTTTCTACTCAGGATAAAGGTTATTTGATGGGATTCATCTTAACTCTGCTGTTACGACAGCATTCTTTAAGTAATATAATTTAAATTTCATTTCATTTATTACCACTTATTGTAAAATGGTAAGATGGGATTTACGTCTTTAGAAAATACAACAAATATGGGAAATAGAGGAATATATAAGAGGAAAAATCCTTTATAAAAGAGTATAGAGAGCGAGAGAGAGAGAGAGACACTGAGAGAAAGAGAGAGAGAGAGATGGAATATGGATGATTTTTAGAATGCGAAACTCAAGACTTAAGGCTTATTTAGAACATTTTCTTCCGAGAAAAACCTGATCTAGACCCTGTAGAGCCTTTGAAGTCCTGGGTAGAATAGATATCAGAGGGTAATCACCAGAAAAAGAAAAGTTAAAGATATTATTAAAGGCCAACAATGGTTGCCTTGAAAGAAGAAAATTGAATTTAGGAGGTCACTATTCAGTGCTTTGAGAAAGTGAGTGCATCCATCCCATTATCCTTAAAGTGGAATTTTTGAAACATAAATACAAATTAAAAAAAAAATCTGTAATTTTGTATAATATAAAATTACTCGTAAATTTAGAAATAATTTAACTAACTGGGTACCTTGTACGACTATTCCTTACTCGAGGAAAAATTTCCAAGCGAATGCGAGGTTTCAGTTTGTTATGTGTTTCTATTAACTTTTTTTTATTTCCAGTTGTTCAAGAGACAGGTTGTCCCAAAATATGATTTTTCAAAACTTACCTGCCTGATTTACAGATTTTTTTTTTAATCTGATATCCACAGCAAAGCCAAGATTGATTGTTAACCGCTAAGCTACGCTAGGATGTTGATTAATATTCTAACCACGCCAACTTTGTTACGGAATTCGACCATCCTGCGATATACTTGAATAATAGCTCGTTATCTGTGCAATGTGCTACATTTGAATGTCCAAGTGCATAGGTTTCTAGTGGCCGAAACTGAAATTAATATTCTTACTATAATAAGGAGCGGTAATAATGGCTACTAATACTAGAATAATGGCTGCCAATAGAGTTTATTATTATCTAGTCAGCCTTCTGAAAAGAAGAGTGCTAAGTCGCGCATTATAACTTATGCTGTACAAAACGTTTTCGGAACGTTAAGGCCGTTTCGAAACAAAAATATTAAGACATTTGGTAGGGCATAAATTTGCCGATGGATTGCCTCGGTTGAGAACTAATACAGGAATATATTTAATGTACGACGACCTATCTATATCCCAGGTCGTTCGAATCCACCGTATGAAATGAAACGAGAACTGTTAGAAGAATTTACCTTGAGAAAGTAAGTTCTTGCTTCTTATTTCACTAGTTTTAGTTTTAATTTTTGATTGAAACATTGTGCTTTTACAACCGCAACAACAGAAACTATTGTCTTGTTACTAAATTACTTAGTCCCAAATTTATAAAAAAAATAGTTTGATCTAAAATTAATGAGTAGCTCTCATTCCAAAGCAAATGTTACATTCCCAAGTCGAATTCCTATTAAATTATGTTAAATAATTTTAATAGTTTTAAGGATAGCTAATTTTGTTTTCTATGGATTTATTAATATCTTTCATACGTAATCTATTATTTTTATACTTTTTTCAATAAACAGAATTGTTAATTTGAGCTGTTTACAGATTTTTTACCAGAGGACGCTTATGTTGGAGTCCTATAAAGGTACAGTCAGAGTCAAACGTATTTGTACACCTGTTATAAATCATAAGAAATAACAAATATTAGCATTATTTATCACTTGATAAAATTTCCATTTAATATTGACACTCGAGAACAATTAATATTTAGTAGGACCAACTTTGGCATTTGATATGCTCAATACTCTTTATGGCATTGAATTCACTAATTTTTGTGTCAAAGTAACAATAATTTTGTAATAATAACGTCGCTTAAATTTTGATTGTTAGAAACACACCTTTTAGATCCTTTAGATATTTCCACAAATGCGGTATAGGGTTAATATACCGTGATAGAGGGGATGTGGCGTTCACTATTCCCTATTTTGGATTTCGAAGCTGTATGCTCGGGGTCATTATCCTGCTGAAAAATGTAATTCTCCCCAATCCCAAATTTTTCAGCACTGATTAGGAAATTTCTTTTTATTACGTCGATGTATTTTATATGATTCATTATGCTATCGATAAATTCAGGACAACCCACTCTAGCATTATTCAAACAACCTAGGACCACGAGTCACTTTTCTGTATTCCTAACAGTTGGAACTATATTTTAGGTAAAGACTGATTGCAGGTTATCCTCAAAATATTAAGACAGGGGGTAGAAACTACAGTTAAAGTCTAGTGTACGAATACTTTTGACTCATAAAAATGAGGCATCTTGCTATAACGTATGAGATATTAAGCTAAATTCAGTCAATTTTCTCATGAAAAAATATTAACTCTATTCTGTAATCATGAATGCAATATTATATCTGTTTAAATTAAATAAATATGTAATAAATTCAAAATTAAACGAAAGAAAATAAAACTTATAATAAAACTAGTGTACGAATACTTTTGACTCTGACTTTAAGTAAAAAAAATAATCATTCGCTCAATATAACCACTGCTGGCAGTTATACTCACATTCAAATTTTAATTTAATTAGTTCTCTTATTATTTAACAAGCTATGTTTGGTCACAATTAAATACACTTCTTTCCTTTGACGTGTATAATTTCTTTTAATAGTGCAGGGTTTTCTTAATGAAAATGCACGTTAAGAGTCACAAAAACGACGACATTACATGGGATTGTTTTATTTTTTGTGTGGAAAATGTTCTCTTTTAACAAATATTTGCTTGAGAGCTCCTTTCAACTCAAATTTCATTAGTGAAGGTCCAGACAAAGCGGGAATCAATTAAAAAAAGTCTCTTGACATTTCTTCAAACAAAGCGTTACTTGGAAAAAGAATTCTAATTAAGGTCTAACACAATGTACCATTACAGGGGGTCGGGGAGGGGAATAAATATCTCGTTATTCTTAGTAATGTAAATTTATTTATCGTATTGATCCTTCGAGTTAATAAAAAATTGTAACAAGGAAAAGTTCTTAAATAAACCAACAAACGATGGGGTAATGATAAATTATGCAATTAATGATAAAAAAAAAAGAATAAAGACTGAAAAATTAAGCTGATTGTTTCTCGGCATGATAATAGGTTCCCAAAGGAGAAGGGACGTCTTTAGACAATTCCAAGACTGCTATCCATTTAAATAATTTCAGCGCAATAACATCTTTTGAAAAAAAACAGACTATAAAAATAAAAAATTAATGGTTTATACATAAATTTTAAATTTATTTAAAATTCAATAATTTAAGTTGACTACTATTTACACTAAATTATAGCATTATTATACTATTAGCATTCCCTGTCGTGGCTTCGCCGCTCTCTTAGTCTTACATATAATCGAGGTATCCTTGTAAGAATTTGTTAATTGTAATAGCAAAAGAAACTATAATTAGAAATTATTATCGTTTGAATTAAAATGGTAACATTGATTTGAATAGATCAGCAGAATCTTAATGATTAAAATTCTATGAATAAATACGATTTTTCTAGTCACTGTTCTAGTGAGAATTGTAGCCCCAATGATATTTTCGCTCTTAGCTGTAAATTTAATCTGGTACCATTGCACAGATTAGATTGTTGAATTGTTGAAAAACATAATAATAGTACGAAGCATGAATTGGTAATCCAGACGGACCGAGAATATTACTATCGGTGGTTTTTCAAACATCACTAAGATCCACATATTTATCTATTTTTTAATAAAAATAAATTTAAAATGTAAGTAATCTTTATTATCAATTTTAAGCTCTAGATAACATAGTTCGAAAACTCTCCTGCAGAATGGCGCTCGCCATCTTACGGTCTATTTTCAAACTTCACAGTGCAACTCATATTTATAGGTTTTTAATAGCAATTCAATTAAATATCTGTAAATTTTATTATTGATAATAGTGCTTGCTGAAGAACTCATGGTCGCCTAAGCCTTCCTTCCTCCTACATTTCCGAAGACGTACCCCCACTAGAAAATGTTTGAAACTAACGACATCTTATTCTTTTTTTTATTTAATGAGGTGTTTATGCTGTAAATAACAAACATTTAATAAGACACCGTCGTGTTGCATTTTAAATAAATATTTTTTAACTGTTGTTTAACGAGACTGCCCGAGTACACTCCGAAATACACTCCGCACTCCGGGGATTTTTTACCTTCAGGCCACTCATAGCTATGCGAAGCGACTTTTTTATTTTCTGTTGATGGATTATAATAATAAAACGCAGAATAACATACAGCCTGAAAATATATTTTTCTAACTATTTTTCAATAAATAATTTCTTACAAAAATAATTTCAATAATATGATACAAGGATCTACATTTGACTATAATGCAGTTGTTAGAAACATTGTATCTAAAACTTGTGAAGCCTGCCAGCGGTAGATAGCCTAGAGTGAAGCTGCTCAGCGGAACTTCGAGCCCTGGGCTCCAGCGGTGCACTACTGGAAATTCCAGGAGAAGCTCTGATGGTTTCGACTGCTGGTAGCTGTAGTGACGGGGAAGGTTGGACGTCCCAAGCTGTATGGGTAACGGGAGCTGTCGGCATTACCAAGCTAGGGACCAAGCTAGCTGTGGAACTGCTTAGTCTGCTTGGGTCCAGGATTTCGACGTCATCGTTGCCGGGAGGAAGCAGGTCCTCTTTGGATCCAGTTTTCTTGTTCGCTTCCTTTTTCATCCTTCAACCAAAAAAGCTAATTAATTCATTAATCCAATTGATAGATGAACATCAAAAGTAAGGATAATCAACAACAGCCTTTTTGTTACATAAAGAATAAAATAATCAAGAAAATTAATGAAAGTTTATGGTTTTAAACTAATACTATAAAATAAATGATTAAAAAACATTTGTAATAATCACAATACTCATTGTTCCGCTTAATATCTTTGGCCAATGTTTTGGATTCTCTAAATAAAATTGTAAATCCTTATTAGGTATTAATTATTTCTGATTTTGATTCACTTTTGATACATAATTTTTTGAACATTTTAAAAGTGGTCCAGGTAATTATAAAAATAGTAATATGCAGGTTAGAGGTCAGGAGAGAAGTAAGGTTGGGGCAAATACTCATAGCGAACCTGAAAAAAAAAATACATAACAATAACACTTTTTATAACGATTATTTTTTTTTTCAGTTTTAGCAATTTAATTACCTTGAGCCATTGATCTTTTTTATTTCTTTACATCATCGGGTATTAGGCACTGAATAGCAATATAATTTCGTGATGTGTCAACATTTTCTATCTGGCCGTCTATAGTAAAATCGGCGGAAGTAAAAATAAATATTTTCTGGTCAAAATTTCAAAAGGATAGGAAATCTTGAAACAGAATATTTTGTAACGCGTAAGGGATCATAAACTAAAAAGTATTTGGGAGGAAGCAGGCAAATATGGTTTATTAGAAATTTACGACTTCAACAGAGAAAGATGTTTATAATTATTGAACTGATTCAAATGCCACTGAACTCTTACAGATTGTGATCAAATACAAAATAAGAATGAGGGATCAAAAATTAACAGTAAATCAGTATGTGGAATTTGTGATTTGTATTTATAATATAAAAACGTTATAGTTTTGACATAAACGATTTAAGTAAATAAAATTAAATTCGCTCATTTTAAAAGAAAAATTGTTTTGTTTTTTTGGTCCGATTAGGAAAGACGGAGCGTACCGATTAAGAAAAAACAAAGGAATACAACAGTCTCTGATTTTCTTGCTTCTTGAGAATTTAGCTACTGAAATGGCTGGGTCATCTGATCTGGATAGATGATGGGAGAGCAGCCTGTAATGCGCCTGTATAAAAAACTGTACTACGGAACTCCAGTTTGAGTTAGACCACGGAATAAGACCAAAATGAAGGTGGAAGAACTCAAAGGCTGTTGTAGGCCAATGGTTGTGAAAGGAGGTGATTCGGCCAAAATCACGTTCGACAGCCAGTTTTTTTTTTCAGCAAGTAAGGGTACGCGATTTAAAAAGGCTGGATGTGTCCCAGGTGGATCTACCAACCTTGAAAGTCGGGTCTATGCTGAAATAACAGATAATAAATTTTCTGACTTTAGTCGGACTTGTCCGCGGGCCCGTAAGTTTGACAGCCAAGTGTTATGCTTGTTGAGCAACAGCGCATCCTTCCTAAATGGCAAAGAAACACGAAAACGGAGGAAGAAGACACAATATAACACCTTATAAAGCTGGCTGAGCATTAGGACAATCTTTAAATTGAGAGGAACACAGAAAACAATTTCGCTTAAAGAAAACCACCTAAGTGTAATATTCAAAATTAAAAAGATTTTTTTTTTTTTGTTTAATTTTCCTTATTGCTCCTTATTATCTCCCTCTTATTTATTTTTTAAACCTTTTCTAATTACACTGAGATAAAGAAACCATAGAAAAAAATGTAGAACTTTTTGTATACTTATTAAAATATAAATAAATCATAAAAAAATGGATTACAAAATACTGTCATCACAAAGTAATGGACTATTAAAAATAAAAACATCGTTGTTGTCCCAAAATTCTATTTTTTAAAATGTAATTGAAGTAGAAGTAATTTAAACTAAAAATTGATTGATAAAAACATATAGAATTAAATTTACCAGCTAGATATCCAATTTCACTTTCAATCGCCCGATTACAATGATGTCGACTGAACAAGAATTGGGTACCATGCATTTTTGTTGTATCTCCCTAAAGAACAAAATGTTCTGTATGAATAGAAGAAACATTAAAAACTTCCTTGGAATAGCAAGTCTAGATATTCAGTGAGGAGAGTTTGTATTTACTGTACTAATATATGCATTCTACTTTCTTCAACAACTGTTTGCTTTAGATCTTACTCAAAATGAAAACTCTCTAGCCAGTTGTGTCTTGTTTCTTGTCAGGCTTGTAAACACAATGGAGTATCATATAAGCGAATTCTTCCTTTTTTTAAATCCATTTTACATATTGTTAAAATTTAAGAATTAGCCTTGTCCAAAACAGTTATTCTTAGGATTATTATATAAAAAAATGTAGTTTATACTACTACAAAATTTAGGGATAATTATTACAATGATATGTAAATAACTAAAAACTCACACTAACAATTCATTAAATGTTCTACATTAGAACACGCTTCGTAGAATTATCGGAAATTGAGTGTGAGGCAAGTTGGAGGACTAGTGAATTCGAATAGGTTAGGCATTTACTATGAAGGAATCTGGTTTGGGGTAAATTCAAAGAATATCAAACAATCAGATCTTTATGGATAAGTTTATTTCTGACATAATGAGGAGCATTGAGGATTTCACGAAAGATTTTATATTGTAAGGATTAGATACGAGAAAAATTTGAAGGTTCATTGGCTCAACTCCGTATACCTGGAATGGGTCTAAATACTGTCAAGTAAGAAAAGTCTTTTGTAATTCATTGGGAGCTTTAAATGGTGGTGTAGTAAATGTTGGAGAAGTCGGAAACGATGAGCAGTTTCTTTGCTTTGATGTCTGCCAATGTACTCCTAATTTAAAAAATAATGTTGCTGGTTTTCAAAAATATGAATATTTATAGTACACTAAAATAGAGAGAAAAATATAATGTCTACTTAAATGATGCATACTATTATCTTTTGATGTTGTTTTTCAAGCAAAGATATTTCATAACATAAAGCATATATAGCATCCTTTAATTGAATTGAAGAGATGTACGTTCTCTATATTGTTATAGAGATTCAATTATCGTAAATGCCAGCTGTGTTTTTTTTTTTGCTGTACAGAACCCATCACATTATCAGACACCACTTTTATATTTTACTTTAAATTGGATTAAATTTGCTGGACTATTTATTTATTTTTTTTTAATTCATGTATATAAAAATTAGCATAAGTTAAAATTAATATATATATATATATATATATATATATATATATATATATATATATATATATATATATATATATATATATATATATATATATATTTATATATGTACATTATTATTATTATTTGTTTCATTATTGTCCATCTATTTTTTTTTCTAGTTAGTATTCTTTCTTATTTTATGTTTAAAGTAAAAGTAAAAAGCATTAAAAACCAAGTAGGGTATTGTATTGCATATGCTACTGTATGCAATAATGAATTTTGTTTTTTCACAGGTGTACTACAATCTTCATGATATAGTTTGCCATACCATTCAACCGCAATACAAAAGCATGTACAATTTGTAATATTATAATTGTTTATTCTTTAATAGTATTTCGTTTATAATTTGCTAAAAATAATTTTTCTCTAAACAGTCATTACAAAATCTATCTAATTTTTAATATTGAGGATCAGAATTTAACAATTTCATTCTTATTTATTGCTGGCATTGGGAGTAGTCTTATCTGTAAAATTATTTTACATTTTGTATTTGTAATTGTATTTATAATTGGTGTTTATTTTAACAATGATTCTTATGTTATTACCTGTAAAGAACAACACCAGCTACACAGACACCAGCACCGACCACTATCAGCATCCACTTCACCACATCTACCAGCCGAAGATTTGTTAGAAGGTTGGCCTCGAGAAACCCCATCAGCTCGTCACCGAGATCCAAGTTCTAAAAAAAGAGTCAATATAATATCTGATACCTAGCTTCAGCTGCTAATCATAGAAAAGTTTTTACTTATAGTTAAAAATAAATATCCTAAACTTTTAACAAGTTAGTAACTGAATATTTTCAATGCAAATTGCAACAGAACTTCACGACTTAAATTAAAATGAATAAAAGTCGCTTTTAGAATAAATTTGCATATTAACCGAAGCTATTACATAGAGATAATCACTCGACTATTTTTAATTTATCTATCTTAGCTATAAATGCTTTTATGTTTCTTGGAATCAACATGGTTTTGTTCTAATGCTGTACAAAATATAAAATGTTCATTCCACGCCATTGAAACCCACTATAGAACTAATATATAAGAAATTGGTAATCAAACTATTAATCACTGTTAGGGCTTTTCTCTTTTGAAAAAAAATCACCGCCCAAAGTGAGCGCTAGTAAAAAAAAATAATATTGGCCGAACGATACCTAATTATAAAATAGAGAAGAAAAAAAAAGAATTTTACAAATTTACTGTAATTGAAAATTGAGAAACAAAATTAAAACAATAAATCAAGAAAAAAAAAATTAAAAAAGAAAAAAAAAGAAACATCATTGAGGAACACTACTTGTAAAATGATTATATTTTTAAAAACTGAGTATATAAATACATACAACAAATAATTAAAAGAAAGGTGGTGAGAAAGAGGAAAATATATTAAACTAGAAACGAAAAAATCTCCGATAGTGGGTACAATTTAAATATATACATAAAAAAAATTATTGTGGTGAGAAAAATAATATAAACTAGAAAATAAAAAAAAAAGTATGGCTGTGTCATGGACACGGCCGTGTGTTGTACGGGAATACGTTTATGTATTTTTGATAAAAGCCAGAAAACAAATAATTATTTTGTTACAATATAACTTTATAGGCCTGAGATACGAAAAGTACGACACAAATGGCATACAAAATACATCGAGATTTCTAGTAAACGTTAAATCAATACAGGTATTACCTAACGTTGTTGGAGAAGTTTGAAGAAGAATTGAAATAGCTGAGCATGATGTTGGCCAATGTGCGGTTATGTGATACAACATTAAAGTCTCCAACTTTAACTGGTGGAGTAAGATCAGACTCGTAATCGGGTTTAATTTTAGCGATGTTTTTGGAACATTTTAACAACGATCGTAACATAAAGAGTTTCATTTATGCTAACGCTTTGCCCGGGTGGATATACAGTGGTCAGAAGGAAATTTCCAAAATTTCAATGTTAACTCTATTAAAATCAGTGAAGCTATTGATGTTGTGATATATGGCGACTCCATCGGCTTTGGTACTTGATGATGTGATACCTTTAAGGATGATGTAGTTGCAATTTGTCTGTTCTTAGCGGTATTATAAAATGATCTCAGATCAATGCTAGGTACATTCACTGGCATGGAATTTTCCATCCAAGTTTTGCTGATTGTCAAATAATCAGATCGGTTGATGATTGTGTCGGTAGAGATGTCTTCTGAGTGCGCAACCAAGCTTTGTGCATTGCTGACAGTAATAAATATAAAACAATGCCGATCAGAAACTTTTACGTTCCCAGCGCTGCTTAAGTCGGTCATATGGTCTTTTGTTATTACCATTCGATTGTTCTTGAGATGCCCTTTCCAACGTATACAATCTGCATTTGGTTTTGGCTTTTCAACACGTATCGGCCGACTTAATATATTTTTGATAATTTATTTTTTTTAACACCTTATTATACTCACCGTCATTACTTAAATTTAATATTTTAAATACAATCAATACATTTTGACGACAGCTAACGATTAAAACTTGAACGAACATTGTAGCTTCTCCGAATCAAAAGTTATGCTACTTGCAAATCTCGATACGCAGCCAAACAACCTCAAAATTGCGGCACTCCCCTCTCTACCGCGAGTTATAAGATTATAAATATTACTCATTATATTAATATAATCTTTAACATTACTTTTATTATTAAGAAACCCTTATAGCACTTGACTTAGAGAAAGTATCCTTTTGACCTTCCAAGGGTACAATTTAGCCAGACACTTTCACCCTATTCCTCGATCCTATCCCTACTACCAAACCTATAGGTTTAAGTAGCTGGAAGTTTTCAGAGGAAGACCCTCTACATTTGACTTGTAACCATTATACTAGAAATCTTATATGTAACTGTCAGTAAATAAAGTATTTCTTTTCTAAGTCTTCACTATTTGTGTTCGTTATCTCGCGCGCGATTCATCACTGTTCTCGCTTATTGTAGTTAATTTTTTGATCCTTTAGCTATTATATATAAAAATTCTACGCTAGAAGGTCTCTGGGCCATCTTATTTTGAGACACCTCAGAGGATTATCGGGAATGGTGTGGGAAGCAAGTTGAAAAATTAGGGGATTTGAGTAGTTATGGAGCTTACTATGAAAGGATAGATATCTGATTTGGGCTAAATCAGCAACATATGGAACATTAAGATCTTTATGGATAAGTTTATTGGTGACAAAGTAAGCAGTATTGAGGATGTTTCGAAGGATTTTGGATTGTAAGGATTAGGTAAGAGATGAATTGGATAATTTAGTCGAGCCCCAAAGCTCAACTCCGTATTTCCAGATAGGTACAATCACAGTCATTTATATTAGACTTACGTAATTAATTGGGAGCTTTAAATGTTTGTTTAATAAATGTTAAAGTAATCTGTAACGACGGGCAGATGTCGTTTTAGTCTTGTAAGTGGATTTCAAGAAAGAAGTTTGTCCAAGTGGAGCCCTAGGTAGCGGATCTCTTCAACAGGGATTAGTGGAATATCATTAAAGGATACTGTAGGACAGGAAGTCGTAGGTTTACGACCAAGGGTAAAGGTTATTTGGTGGTATTTTTTTGGATTCATTTTGAATCTCCATCTTAAGGTTTTTTAAATAATAATTTAACTATAATTTAATTCTTGTACAAGGTAAATTCAAAAATGTTATTGTTGAGAATATTGAGAATACTCTAATCAAGAATTTATACCACTAGGAATTGAAGTGGAAAGAACATCACTTCTCTCTAAGCTTAACAATGTCGTATAGATAGATCACCGAAATTTTAAAAGTTTTAGCATAGATAACACACATCTTCTTCCAGTAGCTGTCTTGTTTTGATTTTGGCTATGATTTTATTTGTATTGGCAACAGTTGTGCCCAAGTATTTGAATGATTCCACTGTATTGAATTGAAATCGAAAGGTGAATGGACTGTTTCTTCCTTTTAAATTTTTGCCTTGAGGTCATCTTGTACTTAAGCCAAATGAAAAAATTAGTATTCAGTATTATTTATTTCATCGGCTTAACATTACAAACTGCCTCATTCAAGGGAAAACATTAATAGAGATGAAAATGATTCCATCCATACAATATGTAAAAAGTAAATCGTATAATTTTATTCGATATATGTAAAAACAAATTTAAATATTCCTTTTTTATTTTAAATATTTTCTATAAAACTGTTTTATTAGTTTCTATACCCTGTCATTTGAGAACTTTAAATTGGAATCCTAAGGCGTGGTGCAAACTGGAAAACTGGTTTCAGGAAACTAGTTACATGAAACATGAAACTGAAGTTGCTTACAACAGATAGATAAGATTAAGACAGGTTGGTACTTATAGCGTTTCATGAATTTATAGTTTCATTTATTTCGGGAAACTGGGTTTCGAGAAATTCTTAAAATCGGTTTCCTGTTGCTTCAGTTTCACTTTTTATCAGTCCAAGTGTATTTCAACTCCATAATAATAAATAAAATTTATTATTATATATATTTTAATGATAAATTTGTATTAAAATATATAAAAAATATATTGATATATTATATTAAAAATCACCTTTCATATGTCTCCTGTCCTTACTCTCTGCAAATCATTATCCTGCCCCCTTTCCTTGATTTAATTTGTTTACAGTCATTGTTGGCCGAGCCTTCAACCAGACGACAATCATTAAGTAAATTTATTTTAATTCTCATATTTCCTCAACCTCTCCTTCGTTTATTTTTATACCAACTTTATTTTCTTTCTTACTTTTTTATCTTACCCTTCTCCTTTTCATATATTTTTTTTATACTTTTTTTTTTGTTAATAAGAAACAAAACATCTGTTTATAAAATTGTAGCATTATATTAGTTTAAAAAATTTAAAACGTATCTTTCGACTAGATCTTGTTACTATTCCGTATTCAAATATGTAATTAACTTCAGATATTCTTCCAATTTTGTAAACAACTATTTATTGTTTGGTAAATTAAATTAATTTGTGTCATTTTTTTTTGTATTACTTGGTCACATTCAATTTTTGTTATTTTATCCCGAAAGAAGGCCTGCAAGGAAGTTCGAAATGTCGGCACCCCAATTATAAAGATTTTTTTTTTTTTTAAACTTGGATGTGGATCGCGAAACTGATGGAAAACCGTTGCTTCTGTGTGCACGTTCCAATGAAACAGTTTTCTTGAAATTCATTTCATGATACCAGTTTCTGCAGTGCGTACCTTATATGTTAGTTATTATAATTTTGTATTTTTTATTTTAAATATTGATAAAATGGCTTAAGAGATCTTATCATACAGAACTTTCATTTGAGTACTACCCAAAGGTTTCTTTACAATTTTTTGGCATGCTGCTTCTTTGATGTATTTTTTATAGTTGTGAATTTCCATTGATATATGAGAAAAAAAAATTAATAATACATAATAAGCGTTTTGAATAAGTTATAGTGTCCAATCTTTTCAATTTATGAGTTTAGCACACAAGGAGAGTTCGGAACGGTACCAACAAAAAGTTATTAAAGAATAGTGAATGTTTATACAGTCATTAATAACTTTTAAATAAAGAGTTTACTGTTACTTTTAGGCAACATTTTATTTTTTTAAGGAAGTAATATAATAACTGAAACTTTTTTTTCAACTCGGTTCGGGTTTTAAATTAAATTCCTCAGAGGGGGAGAGGTACGGCCTCAGAATCCCTAAAACAAAAGTTATGCTATAAGGAAGAAGGGATCCAAGTCATCCTTCCCAAACAGATTTGACTTCAACCCAAATAAATTTTAAGTTGCTAATGTTTTCTGGGTTTATATTTTAATCATGGAAGTAAGAGATTAAAGAGCTAACAGAGAACTTTATTCTTCAAATAAGTTGTAGTAAAGCCACCCACACATATATAAAATATACATATAAATAATTTTTAAATATAACATAAGGAAAATAAGAAATAATATTTCCCAACATTAGTTTTATTATTCAAAAATTATATTTATAATAATTGGGCAACGTTTAATGGCATTTAGTATTTTCTAGAATTTACTATTTATTATTATCAAAGTATTTCTGAAAACAATAAAATTGTTTTTTGTTGTAATATTATCAATACTATGGATATATTTATAAATCAACGAAAAAAAAAATATTATGATTGTCATAATACAGTATTATTATGTTATTATCTATGTTTTATTTTTACTAATAACTACAGGTTGTAGTAAATAATTGATTAAACTTTAAATATTAACTACTCAACTAGTAACCATCACAACAATTAAAATAGTTGAAAATTAGAAAAAAATGGTTAGCACAAATACGTTTTGTAAGAAATTAACATGTAAGTCCAACATGTTGTTTGAAGATTTTATTCGATTATTTTTGTTTGTTCACTAACACTCTGGAATAGTCTTTATATTCGTACTAACACTACTACAAGGTGAAAAGAACACTCAATATTTGTTTGAAGGAATGAGTGATGAAATAAAGTAGAAAGAATCAGCTAAACCATTTATAAACAATAGCTGACGAAAAATGCTAAAAGTTATGACTCGCAGTTTAGACATGAAAAAATTAAATCAACGAGATTTGGTAAAATACTTCCTCACCCTGTTTAACTCCTTTCTTTTATAATTTTTATTTAAAAATAACAACTACTTAGACAAGAAACACAAAATGTATGTTAATGTATCGGCTAGGTTTTTTAAATAAGTTCATGAGTTTTAATGTGACTTTAATTTTTTTTATAAAAACAATAACTCAATTTCTCCCTGACTGGGAAAAACTATAGGTCAAAGATATCTCTTTCCATAATCTACTGCTTTTCTCAAATTATATTTAAAAATTAAATTTATCAAATAACTCAAATTATTAATTTAATTAAATTAACAATTGATGGTTATGTGGAGTAAACAAATTTGAAAGAAAATAGGGGTTTCAAATATTTTTTTTTTTCATTCATGCCAATATAGCTTCTTAACAGAAGATCATAATTAATTTTTTTATATTTTTTAACAAAACATTTTTTTCATCTAATTTCTGATCAGAAATATGTCGTCGAATTTTAGATCTGAGCAACACCTTCACACCTAGAGAGTGTCATAATGTTACATTTTTGAGGGTAAATAAAAGGTTACATAAACAAACTGTAGACCCCAACCTGAAGATCATTTCAACAAATAAAAAAACTAAATAATTGAAACTATCAACAATTAAATATGTTGTTAGAACTTAAAACCGTTTAAATTTTTATTTATTTTTTTATTTTTATGGCTAGTTCATAATTGGAAAATATCAAATAATTTTAAAATATATTTGAAAACTAGTTATATATACTATATATATATATATATATATATATATATATATATATATATATATATATATGTAATTTTTTCTTGATAAATCAATATTATTAATATATTATTTTATTTTTGAAGAGAAAAGATTTGACCCGGTCGGGATTCGAACCCAAGTTTCCACCTCTCTAGCGTGGCGCCTTATCCAACTAGGCCACCGGGGTCGTATCCGAACCAGGCAAATCTTCTCTCTTTGATCCATAACCCCCGGGCACTCGCAATTCGCGATGTGATTCCGGGGATGAATGTTCATATTGAACATTACATTTAACTTGGATCTATTGACAATCCGTCACCGGTATATATATATGTAATTTTTCTTGATATATATATATATATATATATATATATATATATATATATATATATATATATATATATATATATATACATTCGTTACAATGTACAATTACCTTTTGGAGCACTGATCAATCATAACTAGATATTCATCAACTCTGATTTATGAGTGTAATTTTAGAGTTGGCTACTATGGCTTCCAACTCTTTGTATTTAGATAGCGCTTTATCGAACATGTATTCCTAAACTGAAACAACCCAAAGTTTGTATTTAAAAATAGTCTTCTACGAAGAGGTATGTCGAATTTCAAATATCACCCTATACAGTTTACTTGTCACTTTTTAATTTTTAATTATTTGAACATAGCACAAAGTTTATTTTTAGCCCAAATAACATAATTCTCAATTTCGTTTACGACGGGTACACATGTCAATTTAACAACACATGATCTGTAGGAGGTCGGATGTGAAAATAATTCTGTACACATTTGAGATTTCACAGAAGACTATTTATAAAATTTTACCATAGATTATAAATCAATCCAAGTACAATTTTTTTTTCATCGTGATACCTGTTTATATCAGCTTTAGCTAATTACTAGCATTGGACTTATGTAATACAGACATTTCAATCCAAGTTTTTTGACTATTAACGGACTAGCCGACTTTTTCATACGTATTTACGTATTCCAACCGCTACAGGCACATTCAGAGGAACTAAAAATTATTTTACGATAAATTAAATTAACATGTCCCAAGTACAAAACACGGCACCAACAGTTATTCTCTGAAGTGGCACGGTAAAGGCAGAAAAGGAGCTGGATGAGGAATCTCCTAGCGTAACATTTTAAATTGGTAGGTCTCGAATGTGCAGCCATGGCTTCTGATATTTATTTATATTTCATAACATTAGCTTATTTTAGTTGTATAACAGGTGTGAGTATTTAATTTTAAAGATTAAAAAAAAAAAATTACATGTACACTGCTCATAGTAGAATCTTGTGGACTAATACAGCTCTTAAAGATATTTCTGCTAAACATACTTTATCATAAGACTTAGGAAAAACATATTATACAACATTAGAAAAAATTAATTTAGGTATAGAGATAAAACTAGGTATAATAAAATTATGTAAAAATATAAAAATAAGAAGAAACAACCAAGCCAATTCATTAAAGTAACTCGAGAAAACCACTTTCAAGAAGTATGCCCTATTCCTTTATTACCCTTGTCAGATAATAAAAGTTTTTACATCCTTTATAAAAGAAATGTCTGCCAGAACTAAATATAAATTGTCAAACCTAACTGAGGTACTTTGTTTGAATATGATAATTAGGTACCCTCTGTTAAGAACAATCTTCTGCATTAAAAAAAAAAAAATTATATTATGTGTTCATTAACATTAACTTATGATATGCATAAACCTAATGGCTAATGAAGAAAGCTATTGAAAGCGTTTCAATTATCACCATGACAATGAAGGAAACGAAATGGCGGATACCTTAGCAAAAGAGGCAACAGAATTTCAAAAATTTACTTCAAATACGAAAATCTTATTGTCATTTATAAAATAAAGCATTATAAAAGATATTATATCAAGCTTGAATGTCCGCTGAATCAAATCAGAATAACCAAGCCTGCATAGATTCATTCTAAAATTAACAAGACAAAAAAATTCTGAAATCCACACGTTACAAATAGACACAGACCTTAACCGAGCATAAACAGACCGATTCGGCGGAGAATATTCTTTCGAAACTAATCCTAGCTGTTCTGGTATTTAATATAATATAAATACAAATAATCCTTTTCGGACAATTTAGCAGTTCGCGGAAACAACATTCATTATTTTATTTTTGTCTTTAATACTTGTATTAAAACCTATATTAAAAATGTTTTTTTAATATCCACTCCTCTCTTATTAATGTTTTTACCGAGAAATCGTGGTTGAAATATGTAAACATTAAATGTTGCTAGGTTTAGTGTTAAAAATATAATTTCTGACAGCCTATTGTATGACAGACAGAGACCCAATGTAATCGCTACTCTTTTAAAGAAGTTTTTAAAAGAAGAAAATTAGCCAGTAACAGAATATGACAACAAATACAGATATGACTTTATAAAATTTATAAATATTTGGACTTTGAATTTAAATTTATCTTCGTAACAGTCCATTTAACACAAAAAGTTTAGCGCTTAAATCAATCATGAACCATACTTATTTTTTTCAATCTTTGTTTCATTTTCATTTTTATTGTGGCTATAATATAATCTAGTTTAAAGGAGAAATTGTCTGAATTCTTAATTCCATTTTTGCTTTTAAATGTAGTCAAGAGCTCTTCAAACGTGATGCATAGACGATGTGTTCAGCAGTCAACATCGCTGTTAGGGTATAGGTGTTAATATCTTCACTGATAGATACATTAGCCAGTGGAGGCTGGATGTGATCGCTTCATATTTGAGTACTAAAGGTACAGTTTGTTTAGACAAGAAATTGGCTAAAAATAATTTCTAAATCAACAACCTATCAATTTTTGGAACGATATATCTCCGAGGCATTGAGTTGTTGAAACGAAGTTCAATATGTCAAAAAGCAGTAAAGAAGTCGGATTAAGTGAAATATTTGAATTTATTGATTCTTCGCCATTCAACATTTTTATAAACATTTAATATGAACTATGAATGTGGACCCTAAGCCAGTTTTCTTGGGATTATGTGAGGGATTAATCAAAGTTCAAGGAGATTCTAGTGTTTCTCTCTCATCATTGGTCAAAAAGCCAATGGAGTAAGTGATCATAGGCCACAAAGATTTCGAATGTAGGGTAAAAGCTAGTGAAGGATACTGGTATCAGATCTGCCAGTAACTAACGATTTCTGGTGACCGAAAGACATCCATGATCACTTTCCTTCACGACAAATTAGTTTTCGTTCTAAAGGTTACCTTTTTGGCATTTGCCAGGATCTAAGTTTTTTTTATGATGGCGGAAGGATATTTCGACATTCTTTTCCTTTTTTAAGATTGAATAAATTATTAAGTTTTTTAAAAAGGACACTTTACTTTGTTATATATTTAAATAATATGATATTTAGCTCAAAAGCCAGTGAAGGATAGTATTTAATTTCAGTTCTGCCAGGATCTATCGGCTAAAGGACATCCTTGGCCCGCTCTTCTTACCAACAAATTAGATTTCGTCCTTTCGAAAATTAATTAAATTGTTTTAATTTTTAAAAGGACTCTTAAGGATACTAAAGTATCCTTAAGAATGAAAACTAATTTGTCTGGAAGGAGAGTGGACAAGGATGTCCTTCGACCGTTAAAAATCGTCAGATTTTGGCAGATCTGAAACCAGTATCTTTCACTGGTTTTGGGTGTAATGGTAATGGGTGTATCACCAGTACCTTAAGTAATTTATGAGATATGTGTACACAAAAATATGTTGTAAGCAATATCTGTCATTATGACATTCTTTTCACCTTGAGACCACATTACACACACCTTCAAACTCTTTAACTTGCTAAATTTCGCTTTTATTATAGGGTGAAAAATAAATGCAATTGGAATGGAAATCTTAAAATAAAAAAATAAAAAGTGCATGAAATAATGGATATTACTGAAAGCATTTTATTGTACGATCTGTAATGTAGCTTAGAACAAGAGTCCTCCCTTTAGTGCCCCTCTCCCCATAGTTAGTTTTAAGAGAGTCTCTCATGAATAACCTCTAAGCTCTCAGGAGAATGAGCATTGGAATATTTACCGAGGCGAGCCGAGCTAGTCCGATAATCTTGTGTCAACATTCTCTTTTAGACTCAATTAGATAAATGAGTCAAATATTACTTCTCATTTTAGTAGGAACTGAAGTTTTCAAATGTTAGAAAATACAGTAATCTGATTAATGGTTCACGGATTAACTCTTCCATAAGGGTGATTCTCAAACTACTGACAAATTTCTTGCTACTAAAACTCCAAATTTAAATGTTGATAAATCTTGCTGCAAAAATTTGTTAATTCCTGGAGCCTACGTGTGAGGATTATAGGTGGTGCGGCAACACATAAATCAGTTTACTTTTGATTAAATTTCAATTAAAAATTTTAACCCATGATAATGTGAATGCCACCACACCATCTGAATTTGTAAGATCAACTGTTTCGTCTTAGATTACTCCTGTAGATATTGTATGGGAAACTTGGACCAGATATTTATTAGGATATGTTTTTAATATGTATCCTTTCATAGCCTTGACCAAAATCGGTTTTTGACATAAAGTCATTTTTTTATATTAGTCATCGCTTACGCCAAACAGCCAAGTAATTATTTTAGCCACAGCATTTCTAAAAGTATTTAAAACTCATTTTTTTAAACATTGTCGTAGTACCTTAACATTTGCATGGAATATAAAGATACCATGACAATGCTAAAAGATAATGGCCATGCCAATGAGAAAATAACATCAAAAATATTACTGCCGAAATCCTGTTCATTTATTTCGCATTTTCTCTGGGATAAATTTTAAGGGCCGGATCCCAGTATTAGAACGAATGAGGCCCATTACAAATAAATATTTGGTTTAACTGATTTAAGGTGGGCATAACAATGTGAATCATGAATGAACAGTCGGAGGTGGAGTTTACACTAAGAGATTCCGACGTAAAATAGTTGCGAGGTTACGAACTGCTGTCACTACGAATATAGACTCCGAAAATCTTACAAATTCCCTCCAATCATTTGTTTTTAGAATTGCCACGCCAATCGATGCTTGATACCAATACCTTTGTTAAACTAAATTGTTATTACACAAAATAATCGATATAAGAGATAAAAAAGAATACCCAACAATTGTAAAAAAAACAAAACAAATCATAATAACACAAAAAATAAATTCACAAGCAGCAAATGGTAATTATAATCCACCAAATATAATTATTGCATTTGAAAAGTGGATCATTTTCACTGTGAGATAAGTAATTGTAAAAAAATGTTTTTTTTATTTTTAAATTATTTTTAAATTTTTATCAAATCTTTGTTTATTTTTATATGTTTATATACAACTAGAATTATTAGCGATCACAATAAGTTTTTGTTTTTAATGTAATATGACTTGAACTATTCATTTATACAAAGACATATATAAATATCATTTTGACTGGGAGCCACTGTAGGTGAATTGTTCAACGGATAATTATTATCTGGTGTTTGAGAGTCTTAAGGCTTTGTGTATGAATCGTTTATAATATTCATTATCACTTTATAATATTTACAATCACATTCAAAGTCACTACAAACAATTTCACTGCATATATAGAATATATTATATCAGTGTGCTATAGTACTCCGTTATGTTATTATACATGTAAATATTACAAATTAATATGTGAATATAAAATGTAACCTACAAAATTACTGATAATGGTAACTATGTGATTTTAGAACGAGAAAAAAATCTCTCTGGATTATAATATATAATATAATTTTAAACGTTCCAGTCAATTCATAGGTGCAGATGGACCGTTCGGGGTGCAGATGGAAATGTATATTTAAACAATGAAAAATGTTTATAATATAAATATTATATATTTTTATTAGCTAATAAAATAGTTAAGACAATGTATCTTACTTCTTCCAACCAAAAGATTGGAACTAGTGTCGGTGTCAGCTTCTTTGTCAGATTGACAAACCTCACCGGGTGTAGATGAATGTTGAACTGAAGTCTCTTCCTGGCCAGAAGTGGCACTCCACTGATCTAAAAATACAACATAATATCAATATTTGAGTAAATATGAGTTATGACTACGTAATAAGAATTATTAAATTAAAAGGCGTAGGATATCGGTATTATCATTTGCTGTTTTGTGTTTTTGGTATATGTATATTAGTTTACATAACATAGTGAAATTAACTTAGGTTTAAAATCAGTAAATAAAAGGTTTATTTTTAAAAATCAATCTAAAAAAAAAAAAAAATCAAATTTATCATTCCAAATAAGAAATTGAATAATACATTCCAATACAATATTTGAACCATTGCCTTAGATCAGTTTAGGAAGATAATTAAGATACTGGAATTCCTATCCTTCTACCTTCTGCTCCTTACATTAGAAAATATGGAAACGTATAAAATTCACCTGATTTTAAATAAAAGTCGTAAAGAAAAGGTTCAGAACAAGTTCACGAGGAAATCTATCAATTACTTCAATCAAGAAAGTAAAGAGAAATAAAAAAAAAAACAGGTTTTGAAATCCTACAGATTGAAACTACTAAGCTAGACCACAAAAACTACATGCTTTTCATAAAATTTATAAAGAGGTGTGCAAGACCCATTACAAATAAATGGGATTACAACGGATAATGTAAAAGATGAATTTAATTTTAAGATTTCCAATCTCATTTCATCAACATTCAAAAATGGTATTGAAATTGGAGAATTAAAATAAATCCAAGCAAATCCTATCAAATATACTTTACCCTTCGCCGTAAACCTACGACTTCCTGTCCTACAGTATCCTTTAAAATACCCCACCGATCCCTGTTGAACAGATCCGCTGTCTAGGACTCCAACCGGACAAACTTGGATCCACATACAAAACTAAAACGACAGGAAATTGCTAGTCGTTTTCGACTTCTTTACTTACCAAACCTTCAAACCTTCCGATTTACTACAAAACACTTATTTACATGACTGTGGTTAGACCTATTTGGACGTACGGAGTTGAGCTTTGGGGCTCCACTAAGCCATCCTATTCATCTCGTATCTAATCCTTACAATCCAAATTCCTTCGAAAAATCCTAAATACTCCTTACTTTGTCACCAAACCAGACACCTATCCTTTGATAGTAAGCTCCATAACCACTCAAAGCCATTAGTTTCTCAACTTGCTTCCCACTCTATTTACAATAATCCTCCGAGGCGTTTAGAAAGAAGCATAGAGATCTTCTAGTATAGAATTCATCTTGTTTAAAAGCTGCAGTCAATCAATGAGATTAATAAGACATAGTCCTCTATATTACTTATTGCCCACATTTGTTGCAAATTATAATAATTACTCAATAAATGTTCAAAAAAAAAAAAAATAAATAAGACATGGATATAATAATTTGTGAAAATGGTTTTATAATGTAACAAACTAATAATATTTTTTTGAAGTTAATAAATACCACAAAAGTAGTTCATTGCAATGACGAAAAAGAAAATCTAAAGATATTCATTTAGTACAGTTTTGTCCATGTATGTGAAACTATTGGTAGCATTTCGTAACCATATAATGAATTTTCGGGGAAGCAGAGATTCAGAAACTTGTAATCATTTATAAAATCAAGAACAGGTTGTAGAAATGCTTTGGGAGTGTAAATTCTTCTCAAATAAAAATTCAACAAATATTGTACCCATATCTGAAATTTCGATTGGTTTGGCTCTAAATATCTAATGTCACTTTTAAACCTGAATTTTAGGACATCTGGATGTCAGATACAAAATATCAAAAATCAATTTATATAATTAGTTCAATGGATTTAGCGAGAAAAATATAAAATATGAGATGTTATTTTAGCAGCATGAAACTAAATATTCAGATATTTTTTTCTACAACTAAATTTATCGTTTGATACGTTAATCTTTTGATGCTTTTTATTAAAAAACAATAATAATAATTTATATACTAACCGGTTCCATAACGAATGTTATTTCATGCTTTTCCTTTTGAGGTTTGAGACCAATGACTCCATTCAGATAATCCTCTTCAGCGTCGTAAAAATGAGGTAGGGAACCAATCAGAGGTGCCCCTGAAGTAAGAAAACATTTTCAACAGAATTAGAAAATGGAATTGAAAAACAATTTTACTCTGGTACAAAGCCACTTAGGAAAGGCAAATAAGTACAGCTATAAATACAATTCGTCTCGTCATACACTCATTAAAATAACATGAAATAAATAAGTAATAATAATAATACACAATATATGCTAAAGTTTTCAGAAATATGAACTATGAAATATGACAAGAAATTAAATGACGCTAGTTGCCGCTGGGATCTAATCCCCTTAATGCCTTTCACGCCATTTTCATTCTTACAACACATTCACTGATAGTTTAATTATAATTGACAGGAGTGAATAAATATATAAAGTAAAAAAAAAATTAAATATACAATTAAGAGGCAAAACGGACTTCTGAAAGATATCAAGAGTGGAAAGGGGAAGGTAGAAAGGACCAGGTAGGCTAAATTGTTAGGTTTTTCTTGTGACTAATTGGTTTTTTTCCGTTCCTATTGGAATCAAATTAAAAATGGGATTATTGGAAATATTTATCTTGTCATTTGAATCACATGAAAATGATACTAAATACACGAGAAATCTTGACGATTGGTAAATCAAAGATTTAAATAACATAGAGTATACAAACATAAGACCCAGAATTCCAACTTTGCTATACGTCTAAATAAAAAAAATTGAAAATTCAATATAGACAAGGGAGTGAAACTAATGAAACAAGTAGAAAATTCATTAAAATTAAATATTTATCCGTTTCCAATAGAAAAAAAAAAAAAACCAATGTTAAAGAAATAAACAAAATTTAACCTAGCTGGTCCTTTCTACTTACCGTTCCACTTTCGATATCTTCCAGAAGTCAATTTTGCCTCCTCAAGTGAGTATCAATAAAATTGATTTCTTTTTTTACATTTTTGATATATTTAGTATATGTAATCTATAAGACAAAGTGGTAATGTTTTAGAACTGGCGAGGAATGTTTAACATTCGAAACTAGTTGTCAAACAAAATAATTCCAATAGAAGCGGCTATTAATTCATCAATCCTAATTGCATTTATCTTTCTATACCATCATGCATACCTCGAGTGAATTCAGAATACTATAGTATGGGATATAGAGGTCAGAAAAACCAGGATCTTGTGTGCATTGAATTGATTGCAGATCTGAACTGAAGCTTACTGTCAGTATAGGAAGGATAAAGCGTATTGATGATTTGGTTCTTTGTTGAAGAGAAAATGGATAATGAAATATAAGTATTTTACAGAAAATATAAAGGAAATCCATCTTATGAATAAAAATAGGAAAATGTAAAAATATTATAAAAGGTATATCGTTTTTTTCAGAACGGTAAACAATTTTTTTAAGCTTTTAAAACTCCAGTCTCCTGCCTCATAACACGTTCCTCTGCGAATAATACATAAATAAACACCTGCATCTATATTGTATTCAGTTTTTTTGTTCATTTTTACACAAGAATAAAATTCTGACGAAGGGTTAATCTGACATGAGGGAGAACAGAAATAAAACGTAAATACAGTATATTTCAATATAACAGAAAAAACATATCCTTGAGACAGGATTGACTAGAAAATATTGGAATAAATCATAAATGTTAAATAAAAAAACGTTCTTGATTCCGTTTCATGTATCATATTCTGTGTAATAATTATAATTAACGTTTCATTTTCTTATACAAATATTACCTTTTTTTTTAAACTCTCTTTTCTTGCAACATTATGGTAGGTTAATCAAAAAAAAAAAAAAAAAAAAAAAAAAAAAAAAAAAAAACACTTATTTGTGCATTCTTGGTAAAATGTGTTTGTTTTTTTGTTTGTGTATTACTACCTAGGCACAAATTGATTTTAATAATTTCATCGGATGATATACTCATTTTAAAAGATATCCATTAAATATTATATGAATTTAAAAGGTATTCAGCTTAAAAAATCATAAATAAATTGAAATTTTAATTTTTTTTTGTAAAAATCCTAATATGTAATCATCATAATCATCCTGAGCATAACAATCCATCACATAATCTTGGCTGCCTCAAGAATCGCTCTCCATTCTCCTCTATTCCTAGCAGCTGCCCACCAGTTCCTAATGCCCAGGGTTCTGGCATCGCTCCTCACATTTCCCGACCATTTCTGTCTTGGTCTCCCCACCCTCCTCTTACCAAGTGGTTCGACTTTGAACAATTTCTTTGGGACCGAGTTATCGTCCATTCAAACTACATGGCCCACCCATCGAAGCTTTGCCAGCTGAATGTATCTTACTACATCCGGCTCTTTATATAAGCTGGCTAGTTCCTGGTTATATCTGGATCTCCATTCTTCATTCTCCTTTACAGGGCCATAGATCCTTCTTAATACATTTCTTTCAAACACCAATAATTTCCGTTCTGTGGCCTTCGTTGTTCCATGTTTCTGACCCATATGTCACGACTGGGCGTATAAGGGTCTGGTACAGGAGAATTTCGGTGCTTCTAGGTAGGGAACGACTTTTAAGGTATTTTAATAAACTATAGTTGCATCTATTTGCCACAGTAAGTCTCTGCGCCACTTTTTGGATCAAGTCGTTGTTCGGAGTTACCATGGAGCCTAGATATTTGAACCTATCAACTTTTTCGAAGATGTAACTGTCAACTTGGATGGTCGGGCCTGTCAACCGCCAGTCATTGGTCATATATTTTCAATCCCCGTTTATCTCGAGTCCCAGTTTTTTCGCCGCAGTGTCTAAGGAGGTAAATGTGTCGGTCATTGCTGTCAATGATCTTCCAATCACGCATATATCATCGGCATAAGCTAATATCTGTACGCATTTTCTATAGATCTTGCCCTCTGTTTGTATCCGGACCTTCTCTTACTGCATGTTCTACTGCTAAATTGAACAGAGTGCAGGCTAGTGCATACCCCTGTCTTCACCTCGTTCACACTGGAATTCTTTGGAGGGATCTCTTTGCACTCTTACACAGCAGATAGTGTTGGTCATAGTCATCTTGACCAGTCGTATCAGTTTCGGTGGGATCCCCATTTTTTCCATTGCTATATATAATATTTCTTTGTATACACACTGGCCTTGAAATCTACGAATAGAATGTGAGTTTTGGAGTTAAACTAATTCATATTCTCTAGAATTCGTCTCAGGGAGAATAATTGGTCAGTAGTGGACTTGCCCTTCGTGAAGCCGCTTGGGTATTGTCCTACTGAGAAAGGACGAAGCTTCGTAGAGGGTATTTTAGAGAAAATTTTGTATGACGTCAAGCAACATAATAGCTCTCTCTATAATTGCTACATTCTAAGGCATCATTTTTCTTATTCATAATATCCTAATATGTAACCTCAAAATAAATTATTGGTTGATTTTAATTCAATTTACGTATTTTATAACCCTTTCCTTGAAAAAATCAAATATTTTTATGGGTAAATAAAAAAAAAATTAATTCAGTACAGACAAATTATTTCTGCTTTCAATATTTTCACATAAATATAGATATTTTAAATATTTGGCTACCCTACTTTGGCTCAGGGTGTACAATTCCTACTCACAGGCAATGCACCTATATACATCTAGCAAGAGCAGATAAATTATTTTTCCTGCATACAAGAGAAAACTTGAATTACTTGGAACAGGAATGTCTATCATTCATTCACTTAGCCGAGGTGAAAGTTTCCAAAAAGATCTGTGATGGATGAAGATAAATGATAAAAACGTTATGATTACAAAAGAGGCGAAGACCGTATTAAACCAACTGAAACAACAGTAAAATGATTGGCCGGAAGTTGGGGGGAGGAAGGGGGAGTTTCCCCTTCCCGGAAGATCAAGAAGTTGAGGCTTTATTAACCAAAGATGGACAAAGTTTAATTAAGTTTCTTAAGCTGGATGTGGATCCTCAATATTATACGCCTCTCATAATACTGTTCCAAACGGATAATTATATTTATATAAAATTAGTTGCTTTTTTAAAATAAAAGTTAATTGGCTTAAAAACAAAACAACATTATTTTTCTATTTCTTTTAGAAATTCTTTCAGTAATTCTGTACCGGATAGAGACAAAATGGCTCGCTAGACTAGAAAAATTACAGAAAATTGAGAGAAAGATCCTGAGAAGAATCTAAGGGCCCAAGAAAACACAGACTTGAGGCTACACATTAAGACCCAACCAGGAAATCTTCAATGAGAAAAAGATCTAAAAACCGAAATAAGATTCTACAGGCACATGGTACGAATTGACCAGTGGAGGCTAAACAAGAAAATCTTTGATAAAATCAGTTAATACAAGAGTGTAGGAGGGTATGTAAAACAAATAAGAGAAAAATTGGCTAGATAGAGAACAATACAGAGAGGAATTAAAAGAAATCAAGGTTCTTGTGGAAAGGATACTGCTTGGTTGAAGGCAAGCAAAAATAATGAGAAACTACTGGGAGAAAATAAGGTTGATAATGAAAAAAAAAAAAAAAAAAAAAAAAAAAAAGGAAATAATTTTTGCGTGGTTTTAAAAGGCCGTTTCATGAAAAAAATAAAAATAAAATTATTTTTAAATCAATGAGATCAGTCTCACTACCGTGATTATCAAAGCATCACAAGATCATCAGATTAAACGATTCCTGTAATTTTGTATTCATTTCCAGTTCAATGAGACTTTGCAAGTCTTTCTTT
This sequence comes from Euschistus heros, assembly GCA_003667255.2. Taxonomy (NCBI): domain Eukaryota; kingdom Metazoa; phylum Arthropoda; class Insecta; order Hemiptera; family Pentatomidae; genus Euschistus; species Euschistus heros. Next base: position 114,268 of record RCWM02001009.1, read on the forward strand.
TTTCTTATGATTTCTTATCATATAACTCTGTAAGAGGGATCCATATTCAGAATCGAAATAACCTAAGCTCTAAGAAGCTTCTTAGTAGATCTTATCTCAACCGTCTCCTTTGATTTAAATGGAAATAAACACCAGAAGATCTTTATTTCGTTTAAGCTTCTCTTGGAATCTTCTTCAATTTAACCCGTTTTATTATCAAATTGAAGTTTTATAAAAACCTTTTTAGAGTTTTTATTTTTTTTGTTTTGAGTCAAAAAACCTTGAAAAAATTTACTTTTCAGAAAATTGTTTCCATTAATCCGCCAATTTGGTTATCTTTATTACCAGAAAACACGAATATTTTTGATAATGTTGATAGCTTTTATAAAAAAATATATCTCATAAATTAACCACTTACAAACTGTCTTTTAACATAAACTTTATTTAGTTTTCAAAAAACATAGGTTCTTACCAAACAAAACATACAAGGAAAACTTGAATAGAATTACAAAAATACTGGAATCAAAGAAACAAAAGTGTGTATGAAAAGGTCGCTCCACACGCAACGGAAAACCGGAAGGCATGCCTTTGAGGTCCAGCAAACCTCTACGTGTGGATGGAGAATTCTGTTGAGGTTTCCCTGCAGGCAAGCCTGCTAGCCTACCAAAAGGCCAAAAAAAACAATACAAAATCTCATTAAAAAACAATCTCCAACACTTTTTTAGAGTGGCTCCAAATTTGTACTTTAAGAACGAAAGCCGGTTTTAATGAAATTTAATAAATATGTTTCTTTTACACTAACTTCCTTTTTTTTAGGGTCACTAACAGTTATGTTTTAATTTGGGGGGGGGGGGGGGGGGGTTTAAATTCGTACCTTAAGAACGATAGCCGATTTTAATGATCTTTATTAATTACGTTTCTTTCACACTAATTAACCTTTTTTTAAATGGTACTAACAGTTATGTTTGAATTTGGGAAGGCTCTAAATTAGTACCTTAAGAACGACAGCCGCTCTAACAATTAGTATTTTTTTTTTTGGAGTGGCTCCCTTAAGAACGACAGCCGATTTTGATAAATATGTTTCTTTTACACTAACTTCCTTTTTTTTAGGGTCACTAACAGTTATGTTTTAATTTGGGGGGGGGGGGGGGGGTTAAATTTGTACCTTAAGGACGATAGCCGATTTTAATGAACTTTATTAATTACGTTTCTTTCACACTAACTAACCTTTTTTTAAGGGCACTTACAGTTATGTTTTAATTTGGAGGGGGGGGCTTTAAATTTGTACCTTAAGAAGAACGTCAATTTTAATGAAATTTGATAATTACGTTTTTGTCGCACTAAATTTTTTTTAGGGTGCTAACAGTTATGTTTAAATTTGGCGGAAGGGAGGAGAGCTCTAAACTTGTACCTTAAGAACGACAGCCGATTTTAATAAAATTAGATAATTACGTTTCTGTTACACTAACTTTTTTTAGGGTGTAACAATCTGACCCCATGAATACAGAATTACACATATATAATTGAGATATGGAAGCTCATTTGACGTCATAAGGAGCGAACGAAACAACTTATGTGCTCTCATTTGGTAAAAGTCGATAACCTGTCAGAAAAAAATCACCACAATTTGTTAGAGTGAAAGAAACGTAATTATAAAATTTCATTAAAATCGGCTATCGTTCTTAAGGTACAAATTTAGAGTTCCTCCCCCCAATTGAAACAAAGTACCCTTAAGAAAAAGTAAGTTAGTGTGAAAGAAACTTAATTATTAAATTTCATTAAAATCTTAAAGGTACAAATTTAGAGCCCTCCCCCCTCCCCCCCGAAAAATAAAAACATATATGTTAGCGCCCTTAATAAAAAAAAATTAGTGCGACAGAAACGTAATTATCAAATTTCATTAAAATTGACGTTTTTCTTAAGGTACAAATTTAAAGCCCCCCCCCTCCAAATTAAAACATAACTTTAAGTGCCCTTAAAAAAAGGTTAGTTAGTGTGAAAGAAACGTAATTAATAAAGTTCATTAAAATCGGCTATCGTTGTTAAGGTACAAATTTAACCCCCCCCCCCCCCTCCCCAAAATTAAAACATAACTGTTAGTGACCCTAAAAAAAAGGAAGTTAGTGTGAAAGAAACATATTTATTAAATTTCATTAAAACCGGCTTTAGTTCTTAAGGTACTAATTTAGAGCACTTCAAAATTAAAACATAACTGTTAGTACCATTTAAAAAAAGTAAGTTAGTGTGAAAGAAACATAATTAATAAATTTCATTAAAATCGGCTATAGTTCTTAAGGTACAAATTTAAAGCCCTCCAAAATTAAAACATAACTGGTAATAACCCTAAAAAAAAAGGAAGTTAGTGTGAAAGAAACATTTATTAAGTTTTCATTAAAACCGGCTTTCATTCTTAAGGTACAAATTTGGAGCCACTCCAAAAAAAAATTAAAACATAACTGTTAGAACCCTTAAAAAAAGGTTAGTTAGTATGAAACAAACATAATTATCAAATTTTATTAAAATCGGCTGTTGTTTTTAAGGTACAATTTAGAATTATTCCGCCAATGTAATTCTTAAGGATGCTGTTTTGAAATATTAGAATATTTAACGATTTTTAAGTTATCCCAAGGATATTCCTCCATAGCTGTCCTTAATGATACTGTTTTGAAATATTAAAATTTTTAACGGTTTTATGGATATTCCGCCTTTTTTAACGCATTCTACGGGATGCTGGAGATCGTTTTTTAATGAGATTTTGTATGTTTTTTTTGGTCTTTTGGTAGGCTAGTAGGCTTGCCTGCAGGGAAACCTCAAAAGAATTCTCCATCCACACGTAGAGGTTTGCCGGAAGGCCTGGGATCTCAAAGGCAAGCCTTCAATAGAGGCAAAACTCTCAGTGTTGAGAGTTTACACTAGCAAATATAGCTCTACACGCAACGGAAAACCGGAAGGCATGCTTTTGAGGCGCCAGGCCTTCCGGCAAACCTCTACGTGTGGATGGAGAATTCTGTGAGGTTTCCCTGTAGGCCTGTTGCCGGTAGCCCCGAAATGGCAATACCAAAATCTCATTCGTTTTGCCTCAAAGGCTGACCGGATTGACGTTTGTTTGTAGGCACCACAACCAGTTTATATTATGTGTATAAATATGAAGGTATTCGGTATGTGTATAAGCATTCAGTCTTCTTCCGCCATCTTATAATCGTTGAATCGTGGAATATTTCAAAATAGTATCCTTAAGGAGAAAAACTAAAAGAACAAGAATGACGGAATATCCTTCCGCCATCTTAAAAACTGCAATAAAATCATTAAATATTAAAATAAAAAAAAAAGGTTGTATCCTTAAGGACGAAAACTAATTCAAAGTAGGGAAGGAAAGTAGCAAAGGATGTCCTTCGGCCGCCAGAAATGGTCACTAACTTACCTTTTTTTAAGGTGCTAATAGTTATGTTTTAATTTGGGGGGTGGGCGGCTCTAAACTTGTACCTCAAGAACGACAGCCGATTTTTAAAAAACTTCGTAATTATATTTCTTCCATACTAACTAACCTTTTTTTAAGGGTGCTAACAGTTACGTTTTAATTTATGGGGGGGGGCTCTAAACTTGTACCTTAAAAACGACAGCCGATTTAAAAAACTTCGGTAGTAATATTTCTTTCACAATAACTAACCCTTTTTTAAGGGTGCTAACAGTAATGTTTTAATTTTTTTTGGGGGGGGGGCTCTAAATTTGTACCTTAAGAACGACAGCCGATTCTAAAAAATGTTGGTAATTATATTTCTTTAACACTAACTATTTTTATTAGGGCGCTAACAGTTTGAATTTTTTTTTTTTTTTTTTTTTTTTTTTTTGGGAGGGCGGCTTTAAATGTGTACCTTAAGAACAACAGCCGATTGTAATAAAATTAGATAATTACGTTTCTGTCACACTAACTAACTTTTTTTAGGGTGCTAACAGTTATGTTTAAATTTGGCGGAAGGGAGGAGAGCTCTAAACTTGTACCTTAAGAACGACAGCCGATTTTAATAAAATTAGATTCTGTGAGGTTTCCCTGCAGGCCTGTTGCCCGTAGCCCCGAAATGGCAATACCAAAATCTCATTCGTTTTGTCTCAAAAGCTGACCGGATTGACCTTTGTTTGTAGGCACCACAACCAGCTTATAGTATGTGTATAAATATGAAGGTAGTCGGTATGTGTACTTTTAGAGATAATCACTTTTAGAGATTGAATCACATTTTGATCCACCGACTTCAAATAAAGTTGGTAGGTAGATAAAGAACTTTCCCTCGTACAATTAAAAAACAATTAGTCTGGCGATCTATAGTTTCCTACCATTAGCCGAATCTCCATTCCTATGAAAGAAAGTTTGGTTCTAAAATAGTCTCCAAAAAAGTCAGCTCTCGTCGGCATTGTAGATTTTCTGGATGAAACCCAACTCTTAAATTTCATTTGTAAACTAAACTAGGAAAGGTTCGAAAGCTTGATGATCTGATGACAGTTATTCCTCCTGCAATAGCGAGAAACCTTACTACAAAACGTAATTTAAATTTAACTTGCCATTGATTTCTAATCTTAAAATAGTCTACTTCAGTGATCTAGTTGTAGAACACTTTAACATCTATTTTTAAAATGTCTCCAAAAATATCAGTGTACCGTTCAAACAAGCATTCCCCGGCACTCCCGGGTCGAGGAGGATTTGTAGAGGGCCGAATTAATGGGGATATTGGACTATTGACGGGATTATCGAGTTCGTACTATATTTTATTATAAAAAAATTTTCAGTGTGGTGAAAGATCTGAAATAATATGAAATCTTCAGTTTACCTTGACATTTGGTGAGGTCGGTTGTTCCCTTCCCAAGGCACCTATCAGGCGAAGGACAGAAACACATTTCTCCTGGATTTCGTTTCATGTCACCGAGCGATACCTCGTACCTGTAGCCTCGAACTCCTTGATATGAGCTTTCTCCTACGTATGCCCCAGTCATTGTTCTGAATATAACAAAATATTGAGATTTTAGAACTATAATATACTATAAAATTGAATAAAGTCAGGATTACAATATTTTATACAATATTGTTAAAATTGACTAAATAAAAAGTAATTGAGTGAAAAATAATAATCGTATAGAGAGATCAATAAATTTGCTACTTCTACTGGAGTTTTTTATTCAAAGACTATATCTGTATACTAATTATAAGACTATATATATAGTCTTATAATTTGTATATATATATATATATATATATATATATATATATATATATATATATATATATATATATATATATATATATATATATATATATATATATATATCTTGACTGTTACTATTATGTTTAAAAACGTTCTTAAGATTCAGTCAATAACAATAGTAATTGAATTATTGATCAGTCAATAATAATATTGTCAGAGCCTCAAGAACCTTATTAAACTTTTAAAGTGTACGAAAAGGAATTAACCATGTTGATTCTAACCTAAGGAGGCAAAATTAAACGGCTTCTAAGAGATATCAGACCCTCCAGCAGACTACGTGATTTATCTCCCATTAAACAAAATTATACTAAATACATTCAAACCAGATACACTAAAGCCTGCATTAACACATACTTTAAGGTCACAATTGACGTTTAATAATAAAAAAATATTCATAAAAGATTATTTAATTAATTGTAAATATGAGCCATGGGAGGTAAATGTAGGGCCTTCATCAAAAACGTCACCAAAAATAGTTTAAAACAGGATAATACAATCCGAAACAGAAGAGAGTTTATTTATAACAGAATTTTTTTTTTTTTTCGAAAATCGCCATTATAAATAGCTAAATAACTAGTAAATAGCTAATTAACTAATAAATAGCTCTTTCAGGTACGATTTAAGTTTCCATATTTGGGAACATTTTACTCTCACCTCTCCCCGAGTGTCTTAAAAGAACATTCCATTTTAAAATATGCAAGTTGTGATCTCTAGCAATAGATATGTCAAAGTTCCCGGGGAAATGGGGGTCCATATTTACATCCAGAAAGGGTGCTCGTATTTACTCCAATTTCACTTGAGAAATATAGCCAGTACCACATGTTATCTAAAAACGTGCGTGACTAAAAGTGTATTTCAAAAAGTAGCTTATGACCTCCATTTTCCATATATCATTGTGAAATTACTTTAAAATAAACATAAGAACATGAAACGAAAACGATTTCATATGTCTCTCAAAAGTTTACAGCCCAGAATGAACACCAATTTGAACAAAAACTCAAGCTGTATCTACACGAGTTGAAAGAATGGTTCCAACTGCTCACTGCTATGTTATATTAGCCAATGGCTCCATAGACAATCCTCTTCACCAGTCTTCAATATCTCCCTTAGCCAGTAGAGAGGGGTGCCCATATTTACACCAGTGCTCGTTTTTACACCTTTTTCTCTAATATATACTTAACACCCCTAGTGGACAATGGTACCAACATTTCGATCCCGTATTACAGTCCAACATCCACCAAAGTTAAAAAGGAATTAAGAAAATTAGGTTTGAATCCCACATATATAAAAGATAAACTATTATCATCTTATTTTTTAAAATCTAATGATGTGAATGAACTAAAATGAGCTGAATACACGGGAAAATAATGAGAAATAGTAAAGACGTTCAAACCCAATCCAGATTTCGTTTAAATGACGAGATAGATATTTCTAATAGTCCCATTTTCATTTTTTTTCATTTTTCAACAGTCAATGGGAAAACCTGACTAATAAATGCGTCCAGCAAACTTCTCTTTTTTCCTTATATATGCTACAAGACCTTCCATTTTGCCTCCCTATGTATGTACCAACATGTTGATTTCTTACGTTTTTTTAAAATTTAATGTGTATATTATATTCTGTTTATATAGCAAAGTGATGATTTTTTTTTTTGTAAGTTTTTAGAACTAGCTTTAAATGGATAACATTGAACATTAAATGTATAACAACCTATGAAAAAAAATCCAATAGAAGTGGCGAATAATTTATTTATCCTAAATAAATAAATAAGAATTTTAACCCATTAATTATTTTAATTCACTCAAATTATGTCCATATTCCATATTATGGATTAACTTATATAATATTTATATCTTCACGAGAGACGTTTTATCGAGATCTAAAAGAAGATATAAATATACACAACCCCTCTAGGTTTCCGCAATGCGGAAAATGTATGTAAAATATTGCTACTATCTAAAAAGTACGAGAGGAATCTAGAAAATTTTTATGATAAAATATAAAATTGATTCAGAGTTCTAACAGTGTTATTCACGAAATTTTTAACAACCATCTATATAACTTTCTTTGCTTTTATTAATACTGCAGTTTATAAATTTTATTTAAAATTTTTAATTAAAATATTTATTTTCGTAAACTTACAACTTTTTGTCCTACTGTAACCTCCACCACCTAGGACTCCATCTGGACAAATGACTTACTTGGAACCGATTTCTTCAACATTTTCGAGACAAACTTTCAAACCTTCCGATTAATTATAAGAGAATCAGGTACGTAACAGTAATCAGACCTATATTGATGTACCTAGTAGAGCTTCGGGGCTCCACTGAACCATCCAATTCGTCTCGAATCCAATTCATAGAATCCAAAATCCTCAATGCTCCATACATTTTCACTAACAAACATTCATTAAGACCTTCAAGTACCGTATGTTGTTCATTTAGCACGAAATCAGATACCAATCCTGTGGACTCGATGGCCGAGTTAGGTGGGGCGTGGGTCTCAGGGCGCTCGTATCCAGAAGGTCGTGGGTTCGAAACCCATCTGGGTGGGTCAAGATTTATTCGTGGGTTCGCCTTCTCACCCTGGCTATAATAAGTTGGTAACCTGTAGGATAAGCCATTCTTCCTGCCCTAGTTGGAGTACTTAAGGACGTTAAGCCCCAAAAAACAAACAAACAATATACCAATCCTTTCATAACCATTCAAATCCATTATTATCACAATGTGCTTCCTATTCAATATGAAAGCTGTCAATAGGTAGTTTATTTACGAGCAAATGACATGATTTGAGACAGATGAATAATTCTAAATGGATGTTTTGCGAATATCTAGATTTCTCAAAAATTGTATTTTAAAAATTCAAATTGATCATTTTCAGGGTAAGATTTAAGGGTCTTACCACCCTTAAAAAATTTAAATGTGAATCTCTGACTCGCTAAAAAAAATGTTACATCCCTTAATTTTCAGTTCCACAATGGCAAAAACATTAACAAATTATTATTATTATTTTATATATATAAAGAGAGAGAGAGAGAAAGAGAGAGTGTGTGTGTGTGTGTGAGAGAGAGAGAGAGAGAGAGAGAGAGAGAGAGAGAGAGAGAGAGAGAGAGAGAGAGAGAGAGAGAGAGAGAGAGAGAGAGAGAGAGAGAGAGAGAGCGATAGTGAGAGGAGTAATTATTGTATTTCGATTCATTATTGTTAAAATTAACATTTTATAAAGTTTTCATCATCTTAAAATATATTTTATCTATTATTAATACTTCTTACATATTGTGTTCAACAAACCCATTGAACTATTCTTGAAAGTTCGAAAGAATCTTGAATTCTTTGTAACAGTGTATTGTACTTGTAAAGTGTATTCATCAGATTGTATTATTCGGCCTTCTGGTGGGGGTGAGGAACAGGAAAAATAGGAAATCCTGAACAATCGATTTTTCGACTAAAGGTCAAGCTATTCTTGCAGTATTATAATGATAAAAAATTAAAAATACAGTCGATAATAAATAAATCAAGTTAAAATTATACTTTAAATTTCACTTAATTAAATAAATTAAACTGTGACCTTTTAAAAAGCTATAGAATGGCATATATATAGCACAAAGATAATATTATATTTCTTAATAACAAAATGTAAAATTATTAATTTAATGAATAAACGAAGTGATAAATTATATAACATGATTTAATGACGCAAGGGAATATTTTAGTCATTTATAATTAACCATTCTTGACAAACACTTACATTAAATTACTAATTAAAATAATTAATAATATTACTTTAATTATTTATTAAATTTAATTTATTTAAGTAATGTTTCGTAATGGGATAAAATGTTTTTTTGATTAATGTATTTTTGTCGTTTAAAAGCAAAAGCAACACAATTAATTTATTAAAGGTTAATTAAGTGTTGTAAATAAATTTAATTAAAATATTTAAAAATAATAAACGTTATTGTTATAAAATGAAGAGGTGAAATTTAGATTAAAAGCAAACAGGAGGTTGTTGATGTTGACGTAACACTTCAACACCCCGCGGGCAGATTCATGACGCGGCTATTGATTGCGGCAATAATCGTTCCTTTAATTTTTAAACCGGCTCTGTCTTCTTAGGAACTGATTCTATTGACCCGTCCATGATTGTATATTTACACCTTCCACTTTAGTCAATCACGGTCCTGTGTTTCGCCTTCTTGATTTTCTTATATTTGTTTTATATAGTTTATTAATATTTACAACTCTATACAATGTATGTTGAGAGTAACATTCTGAGGTATGGAGCGAATGTTGATCTCCTCGGAATATCAAGACGAGATCGAAAATCAAATAAGTGGATTAGATCAAGGACTGACCTAGATATTACAGAAAAAGTGCATCAAAAAGTGGATCTCGACCGGACATATCATCAGGAGGAATGATATAACATGGACCAGGCAGCTTATGGATTGGTATCCCAGAGAGCACGCAAGGAAGAGAGGACGTTCACCGACAGACTGGGATAAGGATTTGAAGAAGATCAGCAGAGACGGATGGGAGAGGTACACTATTTAGTGTGGTTGTAAGAGTAATGAAAACAATGGAACTTAAATCCTTAACTAAAAGTTAATTTTGTTTATATAAGAATAAGAATAGAAAAAATAGAAAGTTTTTGTTTTTACATACACATTGTCTGCAATACAAAAACAAAATAGATTTAATTCATGTTTCAGAACGACTTTCTGCCAGCTATGGAAAGTATGTTTTCAAAATTAAATCAACTAAGGATCGAATATATAATATTTTTAATAATAAGCATGATGATTGTTTTTAAAAATATTTTTATTGAAATTTGTAACTGCGATATAATGTAAAATATATCAAGCTGATGTAATTATAACGCTCTCATTATGCTGGTTTTTTGTAAAGAAACCACCCATTGGTAGATATTCAATAATAGTTCTTCATATATACAGACTAGCATTCTACTTGGCGGCTTAGAGAGAACTTAGATCATTTTAACTAATAATTAAAGTTATATTTTTTTATCGACAAAAATCTTGTTTTAAGGCATGCTATAGAACATTATTTCCTCAATGATATTTTCATCCATAGCAGTAATTATTAACCTAATTAAAAGTCCACTTAGGTGTTTGAAGATTACATAAAAGCATAATTTGACATCCAATTTTTAATGTTAATATTCATATATTTTATTATCAATTTCTAGCTATATATAACACCTTATCTCTGTAACCTCTCTTGAATGGAGTTCGCCACCTATCGGTAAATTTTTAAACTCCTCTCCGCACGACATATTTATCGCCTTTTTTACAGCAATTTAATTGAAAATATGTAAATTTAATTATTGCAAAACCTTCCTTGAACTATGAAAATGATCTAGTTAAAATTTGGTACAGTTTGGTTCAGTAGTTTTTGCGGTTAGAGATCACAAACGAAAAATGGCTTTTATATAACAGCATAGATAATTATAGTTTAACTTATAATAGTTATAATAGTTCTTTTAATAATAATAGTTGTGTTTTAATTTAATTTAAATTTAAGTATGTATTTCTCGGAATCAGTAAATCGCTCATTTAGACTTTTCTAAAACCTTCACTCGATTAAAGAATTTCTTTTATTGTTTATTACCTAAATACTTGTCGAGAAAAGAGAAAAAAACACCAAATCGGATAGATTTTTTTAAACTAAGTGAATAATTAATAGAGCCATGGATGAAGAATTGGTTGAATTACCCATTTTTCATGAATTACACTCAACGATAACTCCAGTTTTGGGTACTCAAACTATATCTGCTTAAGAAGAACTAAGTACAACACAACAGAAGCGAACGATTTCTTACGTATGCCCATCACGTAAACGACTGATGATCATATCATTCTGTCCTTGCAAAAGAGCAAAGTAACATCGGTCGCGTCTGTTTATAAAATGATCCTATAACTCTATTGAATTCTAGTTTCATTATTTCACTATATTATCATTCATTTAAAAAACTTTTATAACAATAATTATATGAAAAAAAACATTTAGAGTAATGTTTTCGAATTCGTATGTACTATACCTCTCTCTTACTATATATATATATATATATATATATATATATATATATATATATATATATATATATATATATATATATATATATATATATATATATGTCTGTATTGTATTGTATTATTGCATTTTTATAAATTGTATGTATGTCTATAATTTAAGAAACAATTAGTTTTAAAAAATCCTGTCTTATTTCTTTGGAAAAACAAATTCCACTCCAAAGTCGTACGTTTTAGTTCGGAACGTGTGTAGTCCAGGGTTTGAAGGCACCTTCTTTTCAAATGCCTCGGAGGGCTATCAAGAATCGAGTGAGGAGCAAGTTAGAAGACAAGAAGAGATATCTTGTTTGGAGAAAATTTGCAACATATGGCACATTTAGATCTTCATATATAAGTTTATTTGTGACATAATAAGGAGAATAAAAAAGTTTACGAAGCAGTTTTGATTGTTATGTTTGCAATCGAGAAGTATTAGAAGGTTTAGTGGAGTCCCAAAGCGCAATTCTGTATTTCCAAATGAGTCAAATTACAATCATGTGAATAAATCCATTATAATTAATTGGGAGCTTGAACGCTTGTCTAGTAAATGTTGGAGTATTTGAAAACGGGGAACAGTCTCATATGTGGATTCCAAGTTAGACGTTTGTCCAGATGGAATTCTAGGTAACAGATATGTTAACAGCTATCAGTGTAATATTTTTAAAGGATAATGTGAGACAGGAAGTCGTAGGTTTGCGACGTAAAGAGTAAAGGCTATTTGATGCAATGTGTTTGGATTTATTTTAATAATCTAATTTTGACACTATTCATGAACTTCTGTGATAAGAGATGGAAGTGATTGAGATACAATGAAAGAATCATTATTACCTGATAACACACCTGTATTATCTTCATACGTGGTGCGGATGTCAGCTGAATACATCGTGTATTAGATGGGACCTAGGATAATACCTTGAGGAACACCTCAAGATTAAACGGGGAAGAATAGGATAATGTATGATCTACTTTGAAAGTTCTGTCACACTTAATAATCTATACTTACATCTACTTTATGATCTTGAACTAAGATAGGCTTAATTATTCAGAAAATCTTTGTGATTAATATTCAAATTTTAATCACTATACGTAATTTACCAAATGCATTAATGCTTTAAAGTAATATATAAAACGAAGTAATTTCAAAAATGAAATCTTGTGGTTCTCCTTTTACATTCCTTTCAGTTTTCATTCATAAGAAAAATTTCAACCATCGCCCAGTTTTTACTCCTTTATTAAATTTGAAAGGTTGTGAAGTCTGACCATTTAGTCGAATAATCTCTTTCGGATTTGAGTATACTATTTCAGTGGCACTCACCAAGTTTACCGGCACACTGGTATCCATATTTCCTGCCTCGAGACAGATTTAAAAGCTGCCCTCAAATTAATAAATAAAATCTTTACTTTATAGTTTAATGAAGGTAAAAGTTTTAAATTTTATAATGAGGAAACTGATCGTAATAGAGCTGGCATACTGCTAGATACATATTTTTAGAATTTTATAGACACAGATTAATCGAACGCTGATCCCTAGCCCTTAGTCGTAAACCTAAAAATTCTTGTTTTTCTGTTATTTAATGGAATTATACTTATCTCTGCTGAACAAATTTGCTACTCTGAACGCTATTTGGAAAAAAAACATTTACTCGGAGTTCATATACAAGGTGTTCGCGCCAATCGGCGCTTTTGTGAGGGAGGGAAAGGAGAAAAACTGTAATATACCGTACATAGTCACGCACTCTATGAAATTACTAGGTAACTGCCTTATCTGCATTAATCCCTTTACAGGAATAATCGTTCTCACTCTTCTGCTTTCCTGTACACAAGTTTTTCTATGTCCAAGGCCCTTTGGTCTTCTTTCATTTTTATGACCAAGGCTAAGATAGCCTTCCAAAAACTCTTTTCCTTTTATCAAAGTGGTTTTGTTTTCCGTGTTATTAATAAAAACTTAATATCCCCTATTAATGAGAGGTGATTCAAGAAGAGGATATCCTGCCCAAGTATTTCAACCTGCGGGAGTCATTCGTTCGCCCGCGATTCTTTTGGAGGCCTCCGAAGGGACGCGTAGGTACGTCCACCACTTCAACCAGGTGAGTGATTTTTACTGTAATATTTGGTTGGGTTACCTTCTGATTGAGATTTCCCCAAGACTGCGAGCACTCGCTTTTATACTTTTAATTACAGCCCATTGTCTAGAGGCGTAATTAGGAATTTTGCGGAGTCGCATCGGAAAATATCAGTATCTTTCCTAAACACAAGGCTTAAATGACAAAGAACTGCCCGTCGTTCTCAGCTAGTAAATTACCAATGACTCATTTACGTATCTATAATCATAACTATATACATATACAGAGTTACGTTGGAGTTTCACTAAACCATCCAATTCATATCTAGTGCTATTATCATATCTAGTGCTAATGATGTTTTAATTTTACATATCTATGACAATCTCAATGTCCAAAATTTTAACTTTTTTTCAATAGTAAACTCAATAACCACTTAAACCCGAGAGGGTCTACTGCCCGAAAGATTAAAGAGGTTTTTTTTTTTTTTTTTTTTTTTTTTTTTTTAAGGTCTAGATCCCAGGAGAGTTTTGACGCCCGAGTCTGGATTTATGGAAAAGAGAATTCGGGACGAATAACCACCCAAGAGAGAGCAAGCATCAGCCCTCTAGCTTAAGGTCTAGCCAAGATACTTCAGGTAACTTCAAGATAGGGTAATAGAATTTCCGAATATTTAATTTCGTTAATAATCTTAATGTGTAATTTTTTTGACTCACCTAAACTTATATATAAGATGTATTTTTAATCTACATACTAATGTAAGACTAAAAGGGCAAGAAACTGCCTGTCGATTAAATATTTACAAGAGAAACTTTCAAACCTTCAGATAAATTTTAAGAGACTCATTTACATGACAGTAATTAGATCAATTAATCAATCATTTATAATAATTTTGTAATGTCCATAAGTTTATAATATATACATTTAGTTTAGATTGAAATGAGTTATTCGAATATGAATTTTATACTTTTTAATAACTAACACCTTACACTTTAGTAATGCTAATTAAATACAATTCATCAAAAATATAAAGTGAATTAAAGGTAGACCTCAGATGAGCTCTCATACATAACAATGTGGAGAGAGATATAGAAAAATAACAAAATTGGATGAGATGAAGACAACTGTAGTAACTTTTTCCCCGACCTCTTTATATTTCAGGCAAACACTAAGTAACAACCAACTACCTGATACTATATGACGTAAAACATTTTATTAGACGTGGCTCCGGTCAATAACCTTTAATGAAGGGGTTTAAAAACTTTTAGAAAAAAAAAGTCTGTTGACGTATTTGATGAAGAAATACACTACCGATCAATAGGCGTTACCCTGGGGCGAAATTTGTAAAAATAATAGCTTTATACATTTGTGAATAGTATCGAATTTTAAAAAATCAAACACAGTTTTTAAGTTCACATCAAGACCTATCAAACCATCCTATGGATACAAATAATGAAAATTAGGATTTCAGTACCTGATTTTTTTATTTTCCCATGAAAAACCTGTTCATATTTTTAAGAGAGAAATGTTATTATTATTACTTTTAAACAATACATCTAGTAAATGTGATTATAACGTTCAGGATAATACGTCAATTGCTTGTGAAACAACTACCCAGCACTTCAATAAAAGTTATATGTGAGAAGGTAACGAGGCGATATCCTTTTCAGACGCCACCGGAGGGTAATCTGGAATAGACTGGAAAGCAAGTTGATAGATTAGTGGATTTTAATGGTTAAGGAGCTCACTAAGAAATTATTTGAATGGTTTGGGCCAAATATGCAACACATTTGATATCTAAAGAACAAAGGTCTTCATGGATAAGTTTATTTATGATATATTAAGGAGCATTAAAAATTTTGGATTGTGAGGACTGTATATGAAATTAATTAAAAGGGTGGTTAAGTGAAGCAAAACATTGCCAAGAGAAATATCAGCACATCCTTCAATCAACAGTGTTCGGAGAAAGGTTAGCATAAGCTATTCCTTGTGTAATGAATGAAATCCCAGAACCTTTTGAATGTATATTTAGTTAAATATAAATTTGTAAAATCGATTCTTTTATTATATATTTTATAACTTTTATTTATGCTTATCTGTGATCTCGCAAAATAAGTGATTAAGTCGAATTTTGACCAAAATGAGTTAAGTGACTAAAAATAAACGTGGAGATGATTTCTTCATGTTTAATAAGTCTTTTAGTCAGATGTTCATCATAAAACATAATTATTGTATTGTGTGTTTATATTCATCTTGAGTTTGTAAAACTTAAGTAGTCAAGTCGATTTAATTTATCTCACACACTTCGGTGAATAACTATCTAAACAATAATAAAAAAGCAAAAGAGAAATTTAAAGGAATTTTAATTATTTTACATTTTTTTAAAATTTATTTTAACTACCAAAACAAAACAATAATTACTAATAAAACTTAAAAAAAATGATTTTCATAATTTCTATAAGTGAACAACTGGTTAAGTGTAATCTCATTACTGATAAGATCTAATAACTCAGCTTACTAATCGTAACAAGATAACACTATGCTGATACTTATTACAAAATTTCGTTGATAAATTACATAAACCTGATTTTTGACAGTTTTTCAAACTTTAAAACTCGGAGACTGAAAAGCAATGATATTTGATTTAACTAGTCATTCACCGGGATGGCATATATAATAAATGACATCTGCTGTTTACTAAATCATTCTTGGAACCACTGGTACAACCAAGGGGGGAGCTTAGGGGCTGAAGCCCCCCCCCCCCAGACGACCGAAAGGACTAATTTTTTTTAGTCGATAATTATGATTTTCATTTATATAGTCTCGAACGCCACCCATTCCTTGTTTTAGTTTAACTGGAACATAAAAAAAAAAAATCTTCCTCTCTCTCTCTCTCTCTCTCTCTCTCTCTCTCTCTATATATATATATATATATATATATATATATATATATATATATATATATATATATATATATATATCAAAATTATATTTCGTCGACCCTTAGAAATTATATAATTAACTATTTTATAATAATCGGGTTTTTGGTCCTTTATATTTAACAATATTTCGTTCAAACAATATTATTATTTATCCATATACACATTTTCTTTCTGCCTTCTCCTCTCTCCTCTCTTTTTGACGTTTCGATTCCTTATTTAATGGGATCCTCTTCAGAACTGGAAAAACAATACCATTCTTAAACATCTTTCCCGACATTGGCACACCTCCAGTCTGTAAAAATAATATTGTTTGAACAAAATATTGTTAAATATAAAGGACCAAAAACCCGATTATTGTAAAATAGTTAATTATATATATATATATATATATATATATATATATATATATATATATATATATATATATATATATATATATATATATTAACCCAGCCACCCCAGCTAGTAATCCTGGTTGCGCCACTGCTTGGAACAATGGTTTTTTTCATTGATTTGGTCTGACTTTTTAGATTCTCAAACAGATTATGTTTTGTAATAGAAATTTATTTTCAAACCTATATATAAGTACCGAGAATTGAAAAGTTTTGGTTCCGACACATCACTAGTCGAAATAGGTCTAACGAAATGTAAATGAGTAATTTCTAATTTAATCCGCATCTTAGAGAGTTTGAATATTAAATTTTTAAGAAGGCGTTAACGAAGAGTAGTCAGTCCCTTGTGTAGTGTTTTATGAAGATTCTAAGTTAAAGGTTTCTCCATGTCAGCATGGAACAACGGAAGGGAAAAATTATATTTAAAAACTCGAACTGCTTAAAAGTTTATTATAAAATTTTGTTTAAAATGCAACTGTTGCTGTATTTTTTTATTCTTAATTTTAAATTCATTTAGATTTCTTTTCATCACTAAGAATATCTATGCATCTACACATTGTTGAAAAGAATTTCAAAGAGCTAATATTAAAATACGATATGTAAAAGAACTTTTTAAAATTCTTTTCTTAAGAAGCTTTCTTGATAAAAACCTGTATACCAAGACTAAAGATTAAAATACTTTGATAAAAAATCCTGTTTTTTTTTTTGTTTGTTTTTTTACATAAAATAGTTTTAATCAATTATATTTAAAAAATAAATAATAAAAATAAAATTAACAAAAAATAGATATTCAGACAGGGTTTTCAGTGGAGGAAATAAAAAATAAAAATGCATTTTAGTTAAAACAGATTTGGAATTTATCGTATTGTAAACTATAAAACTGCTTTGAATTTTTTTTCTTCAATTAGCTTTTCATTCGGTTATATAGTAAATCTTTATTATCACAGTGTTTGGCCCTTTGAAGTTGAATTGCCAAATATTTGATAATTACTACTTCCTATCCCTAAACATTTCCTAGATTTTAGTTTTTTCTAAAATTAAAGTTAAAGTAATGGTATTGTTTGGTCATAGGAAAAGAACAAAAGGTGAGAAGGTAATTGGAGGTGGTTTGAGCTTGTTATCTACTCCACAGCTTGGATCAAAGCCAACGTCTCCTAGTTGGCTATCGTACTCAACCTGTCTCCTATGGTGGCAGACTAGATGTCCTCAGGTCTGGTAAGTGTAAGGGGGAATACTGCCCATAATTTCAATAATAGATGAAGAAGTAATTAAAAATTAAGTATAGGTATAAATGAAAAAAAAACATATGTATAATATGATCGTAAACTGTGGATACATGTAAATCTGATCGGTGTAACTTTTTTTATATTCAAGGACGAAACGTATACGAGGAATTAATAATTGAAAAAATTAAAGAGTTTTTGACCGATAGAAAAAAAAAAATCTCGATACCTTAAAAATATTTCAAATCCTCTGTACAGCTTTCACCCGCTGGAGAACCAAAGCGGTGGCAAGAATTATCTTAAATATGAAATTATAGATTTATGTTATATTCGTGCGTGAGGCGTATACACATAAACAAACAGTAAGCCCCATCACCTAAATATTAATTGATAACAAAATAATAACTATGACTCCTTAAAATGCTAGAAAGCAGTAAGAGGAAAATGTACAAAACTTTATATATGATTAATACAAGATAAAACAAGGGCAAAAAAAAAACAACAAAAAAACAAATATTTGTATCTTTCGCTGAATGTATTTTAATGTGTAAGACGTATATACATAAAAAAGGTGTGCTTGATCATCTTATTATTAGTTAAACTGTATTAATAAATAATTGTATGTAACATGTATAAAATATGACTCCTTAAAATGCTAAGAAACAATAGAGAATTTGGCAAAACTTTATATTAAATTACATAATAAGAAAAAGTAGACCATGAAAAAAAACAAGCAATGGCAACTGTAACCTATTTTCCCTGACCTTAGATTTTATTTATGTTCATTCTATTATAGGAGGAGCGGTGGCTTAGAGGGTAAGCCGCTTGACTTGCATGCTCTCGGGCTCACGTTCGAGTCCGATTGAAGGCAGAAAATTCATAATCTGTTTTTTTAACAGTGGATCGACTTCGAGATCGGGAGACCCTTCTGGGGTACACCTAGCCTCTAAAAAATTGGGGATAAAATATAGCGGTTGAGCGTGAATACTGGCCAAATTTCCTCCTTTCACAACCGTTGGCTCAGTAACAGTACGTTCTTATCTAAGTACTGAACCCAAGACTCTTTAACGATTGTAGTGGTCAGTTTTTTTTTGTTTTTTTTATTCTATTATACTTAGGAAAAGTGGTCAAAATTAATTTCAACTACAATCAGCTTTGCAAGTGTGTAACATAAATTTATTTCTATATAATATTATTCAACTTATTGTAATACGGGTGTTCTCAGCCAAACGTGGTTTGATTAAGACGTTTAAGAATAAAAGGTATCGTATTATTTTTGGCGTTTTAATCATCAGTGGCTTATACTTATTGTTAATTCATGGCTCATAATAAATTAATTTTAGGAAATAATAACACAAAAAATCGTTGGTGATTCACATCAAAACGACAATCATAAATAAAATATTTATATGACGACTCCATATTGATGAAATAATTTAGTAAGTTGCGTAAGAAAACTGACATCGATAAAGTTGTGGATCATTCATCAAGGTTGCTAATTATGGGAAAGAAGAGAACATTTAAGTTTGTAGGGAAAGGTTACTCATTTACAATTTAAGAACGGCTATTTTTCTCTTCTCTATTATGTATATATACACGTTTGATCTAGATTCAATCGCCGTATGAAATATTAAATGTATCAATGAGTTTATTATTCTTGTGTATTAGGATTGTAATTTTTATTTTTTTTATTTATTTTTTTTTAATAAACAAAATATCAACATCAGTATCTATCTATCCTAGAATATGAGAGATTGGTGTTCTTCACAAGACCAGTAAAAATAATATTGTAAATAAATGTATTTAAATATCATAAGAGTTTAGTTAGGAAAATCCTGAATCACTGAGGGGGCAGAAATCTTCAAATAAATCCTCGTTTTTACGAGGAAAATCTACTAAGGCCGAAAATACGAGTAATTTTTTATCCGATATACATTTCGTTTAGATTATACATTATGTATCGAATATCTATGTATATACTTTAGATTATATATATCTATATATATATATATATATATATATATATATATATATATATATATATATATATATATATATATTTTATACTTTTACTACCCATCATTAGTCAGTTATTCAAATTTGATCTTTCGTATAAATGTGAGTAAGTCAATCTTAAATTTAGAAAACAATTTTTTTTCTGTATCTGTCCATGTTCCATGTTTCAGAATAATACTGTTTATTAGATCAAATCTTTGTCTTTCGAATAATTTACATTCGTAAAGTAAAAGTCTAAAATTTTGAATCTCTCCGTCTTCATTACATATGTCAGATCCTAAAATGTTAAATCGTTTCAGTTATTGTTTACAGTTGCCGTGTTCTGGCATTAGTTGGGTTAGTTTGTAGTTGTTACTTTGTATACGTTTGTGATTGTTGTGCGTAATTTAAGGTTTAAACATTTGTCCCCAAAGAATAATATGAGCAATACATATGGTAATTGTTTGGCTATGAGAATGGATTAACAATTACGTTCTGAGTTACAAAATAAATCAAAAATCATGTAAAAGGATACAACTATTGTGTAGTATGGTATCTATTACATAGATTCATATTTTACATTTGCTCCGAAGATTAAAAATTCAGGAGGTAAAGAAACAGAAGATGCTTAAAGGAAGTTAAAGAATTTTTGGATTGAGATGGGCAATGAATTCTATAAAGAGGAAGCGCTGATAATAATGGATTTTTCGAAAGACGCATTTCGATGCGCAGGAGTGTGCAGGTTGATGGGCTGGGTTCTAGTATTTAAAAGGTGGACGGAGGAGCGCAAAGTTAGGATGTCATGAATATAGGTGGGTTTTTTGTTTTAAGGATTGAAATATGATTGCACCTAGGAAGTATTGACCTCGGAGATTGAAGTAAAGCCACCAAATTTCAGAATACTTGTGAGATATGTGGGTCCCGAAAATAAATCTAATGAAATAGTTCATTAGTATTTTTCATTAGAAGGGGTCATGTCACATTTTTATTGTGATACAATCATGTACATTGGATAAAGTATTTATGTGCATAAGTGTTAGGTAGTGAAATCTGAATATTTTAAAACAACAAGAAAAAGAGATATAAAGAAGATGAAGGGGTAAAATTTTCCTTTCTTAGCAGGAAAATGTTATCAAAAAACTGTGTAATTTTATCAAAATTGTTTGCTACATAATCCCATCATTCACCACACACTGAATAAGCATGATATGATTGCCTTTCGTTGACATGCTGATATTTTTCTAAAGCACAAACGTTTTCATTGTGAATTAGTCTCATTGATAATTGGTAACTAATATCTTTAAAACGGTTAATTATAATATTTATATTGATTATTTTTTAAACTGGACGAAATGATTCTTAAGTTTGATAACTATTGCACTGTATTTATTATCATCAAGTTATGAAAATGAAAAAGTATTTGTCTACCCTTTGAAAACTTAGTTGGGAATATTTTAATTATTATGGGTTCAAACAAATCAGGTAATTAAACTGAAGCCTCCCTTATTGATAATTAAGAGTCGATAATTTTCAGTCGGACTCGAACTCGGGCCCGGGAGCATGGTAGTCAAACGCCTTACACACTGAGCTACTGCGCTTCTTTAGTATCGTAAACAAGGCTTATTTGAACAGTAGGGGCTACTTTAGACAATCAAGCTTTTAAACTTTTTGACTGGCTGAATTTTCAAGCTAGCGACCGTTGGTTGTTTCTAAACTTTTACGGATCAATCAAAGAATTTGTTGCGATCGTGATAAGAACACATGTTGGCCAACAATTCTACATTAGTAAAACAAGTTAACAGGTTTATTGATAAACACTGCAGGATTGTTTCACGTGAGCAATTATTAGGTATTTTTTTATTTTTATTTTTTATTTTATTTTATTTATTTTATTTATTTATTTTTTTTTTATTTTTATTTTTTTATTAAAACATCCTCAAATAAAAAAAACAACAGGAAAGTATAAGATGTTCAACAAACCTCCTAATACGAAACTTGACCGGTTTTAAAAAAAAAATTCTTCAGACGGGTTTCTGATTCTAGCAGAATGGGAAATTTAGGACGATTGACAAAGAAATTAGAAACTCCAAAAACAATTAAAAATGGTTTTATTTGTAATGTCACAGCATATAAAGTGGTCATTGACAGATTAAGAAAGAATGTATCTGCATGAATTGTCGGGACAATGTCAGAAGTGACTCCTGAATATAATCATAGCAACAGATTACATCTAACACTAAAAAAAAAATAGTGTTACATCATTGTAATTTAATTTAATTTAGTAATTGTATTTAATTAGGATTGTATTAAATTTACTATTTGATGTGTAATCTACACATTTGTTTAGTTTTTTTGAGTTTTGAAACTATTCAGAAATAGTACATGTCAAAACTAATCATAATTGTATAAATCTAAAAGGTAAATGGACATGATTCTCAAATCATGTAAAAACATTATATCATAATATGTACATTTGTTAAAAAATGTTATTTTCTAATGTTAAAGTAGAAGAAAATTCTTATTGTTCGAGTTCCTTTTTTTTTTAAATTTGAATACATCAATGTTTTTAAATCTTTCAAAAAAATTTAAATAATCATATCTTTTGTCTCTAATTCAAATTTTACTTTAGTTTTATGAATCTTTTTTTTTTTTTAGTTTAGTAAATGTATTATATTAAAATAAATGAAGATATGAATTTGTATTGAGGATACAGTTTAGAATATGAAAGTGGAAAGAATTAGTCTTGACATATATCTTAGCTTTTCCCGCTCGTCTAGGTAAGCTACGAATGTGTCTTGGAATTTCGATATCTAATATGTGCCTTTAAAAATCCTACGCGTGTGCTAGAATTTACAGAAGAATTTGAAGGGCTTTGAAGCCACGCGTAAAAATATCTTTTGAAAAATGTGACCTGGAATAAGTGGTTTGAATTAAACATTTTCAGCATTGATATTTTTAAATCAGTGTTAATTGAAATTTGTCTTATTAAATATTTAATTAGACTAAAAATAATAAATTGGACTTTTAACTAGTCCAATTGTAGTTGTTACCAGAGCGAATGCATACATAAAATAATTTAATATCAAAAGTTTAATATGTTCTCAATCCTCCTTAAGTTGATAAAAAATCGTAGTTTTTATAATGTTGTTTTTACTATTTAAAACACTTATGTTTTTACTATTCAAAACACTTGATGATTTTTTTTCAATAAATATTGATAAATTGGGTTATTTTTAGTCTCCTAAGGAAATCCTGATGTTGCACATTTAGCTTTACATAGCGGATGCTCACACATTCATCTGTTGAGCTCCATAAGAAAAAAAAAATTGGTTTATTACAATTACAGAAAGGCAGGCTGTATTTAGAGAAATATATTCAGTAAGATATAAATTAGGAAATCATAAAATCGTTGGATTTTTGTATTGAAAATTATTCAAAGACCAAATGCTTATACTTACTTTTTTAAACCACTATAGATGTATGCCTAACAAATTTGCTGAATATAAAACAACACTTATCCAAAAAATACAAACTTTTCAATCAAAAACATTAAAATTCATTACAAAATCACCCTGGTACCTCAATAACACATTACACACAGACTTGGTACAAAATCACATCCAGACTTCATCCAAAAGATTTCACGACACTCTCGACGGACATATCAACAACTTTATACAAGCAATGACCTCGGGAAACATGCCAGAGAATACCCGAAGAATGCTAAAGAGGAGTTGAGAGGTTGAGAGATCTACTTTGTTCAAATTTAGGAAATATCATGTTAGGAATAAGTACCTCTGGGTGCCGAACTACATCATGCCTGAGTGTGGATTTAAAAAAAAAAAAAATAATAAAATGAATCAATGAAAATAAAGCAATCTCAATATGACGGATAATAAAATAAAACATTTTTTTCTCTTAAATTTTAAATCCAAATTTGTTACTTGCGAAATACACTTATGTCAGGTGTAAGGCAGAACATTGATCAGCCCCAGCTCATAATGCCCCTCTATAAATTTAAAATTTGTTAAATGGTTTGAATAACATTATCAAATCCCTTTTTAGTCTACTTCAAAAACTAACATACGTCGGTTTGTGACAAGTAACACTCGATGGATGTGAGGTGAGTTGGCTTCTTTTGCTTTCTTGGATCTGATTTGGAGAGAAGCTTACGAAAAAAAAAACGTGTTCAACAGGTTACTTGGATCTCCTGCTGTTCACTTGTTAATAATTATTGATCATTTTCAAAGTTCCTAAAAGAAATAAAGCATTACAAGAAAAAAATAACTACTTATCAGCGATGCGCACAAGTATTTCTAAAGTGACACAACTCAAAAACCAGCATTAAAAAATTCTTACGGCTTTGTAAGAAATATTGAAAGTCAACCTCAATTAATGCAGTGAGATGCAGCAGGTGGGATTCAAAGTTAATCCGATACATTTTATACAAAATTCAAGATTCATCTATATATATATTCACAGGTCCCCATTATTGATTTGTTCTGCAGATAGAAAAGAAATAGTATCGTCTCTATCTAAAAGATAGTGTTCAAACAAAACCATTATAGTTGACTATCACTCTGTGAAGAAATCTACTCTTCCTTTCCCGACTCAGTTTCTTGGTACACACCCTTTTATTTCCACTGTCATGTTTTTTGTTTTTTTACAATTCCACTATTTTTATCCTTGTCACTCTTGTTTTCTTTTATCTATACAATTCCAACAGCAAGATTTTCTTTTTCAAGGACGAGAAGCGCTCTGCTTTGATGTATTTTACAGACAGCTTCGGTCCTTATGTGCTAGATCCAATAAGTAGATAATCTAAGTAATCAATTACAAAATACATCTTAGTTTTCGACATTATCTTGTAAAATTGTCGTTACATTTTTTGATAATTTGGGAAACATTGCTTGAACATAGACTTTCGTCACGTAAATATATTTATTCATCTATTGGCAATTTTACGACTGGAGTCATACTGATGTTGCACCTAAAAATGGAAATTGTACAGTAATTTTTATTTCATTTCATTTTTAAATTAAGATCAGCATTTATCAGAATAATTAAAGTTGGAAACAGTATCTTTAAGTATATCACTCTTGACTTGACTGAAAGACCAAATGTTATTATATTTTTAATTAACGCTTTTGTTGCAGTTAGGGTTTAGGTTATCTCAAAATGGTCTGTTCTCTATATATGTATTTTTTTTTGTTATTACGTTATATTTATTACGTGTGCTTTAAATATCAGTAGATTTCGTGTTTTTATTATATTTTTCTTTTCATTTTAACTGAATTGTGTTTTGTTTTGAAGTGCAATTGTATTTTTTTTTTATTTTACAACATACATTATGTATTCATTCATTCATATTTTTGCATTATTATTCCCGTTTGACTTTCCGATGATGTTCCTCAAGTATAGTACCCCCTGCCCCATCCTCTGCACGACATTATGTATGCTAGTACCATCCTTACCACTTATGCTAATGACACATATGTGTTACTGTTAAATTATGACCCATTCCCTGGCATCCTAATCACTTCATTCTCATCTTACCAAAAATTTTTGTAAAATTTTTACACGATATTTTTAGCGATCTCGCCACTTTCATGTATCAGTGATTCTCAGATTCACAAACTTTTTTTTATCGCACCACCGTAACTGGAATGTACAAGGAAGCAACACTAATATTAGAGGGCTGCACATTCTCTTAAATTTTAAATTTGAAAACTATTCCATTAATTTCTTTACCTTACTTTCATGCTAGTTTGTCTTATTATTGCTTATGTCAATGCAAAATAGATTGCTTCAATATTTTCACTCTTAAAATTTAAATATTTTATCATTTAATAGTAAAATCTTGTACAACGAATTTTAAGATTGCCCATGTAATAAATCTTCAAAGAGGTGATATTTCACGTTTTTTCCGCATTGCAGTGACCCTGAGGTGGCTACGTAATGTTCCAACTACTTGTCCTTCCTCGAACCATTACTGTTTAGTAATACGATCACGGAAGAATATAGTTTTGCATTTCAATATGATCAATTCTTTTTTCTCAAAATCTAGATGATGATTTAAAAAATATCCTTTCCAAACAATACTCCTCCTCAGAACTCCTTAAATTGTGCCTCTAGCACTAACTTAATCAGTCTTTATAACCAAAGATGCATATGGATAAAAAAGAAATTTCTGTGCATTGCCATGTATTTTCTTTTAAAAAAAAATCCTAATAAAATGTGATTTAGATGTAATACATAAATTATGTATGTATGTAAAATATTTTTTTTATGCTTGATATTGTTATAAGCCAAAAAGTAAAATTCTAAAGGTTGTATGAATTAATAAATTCAACATAATAATTTAATTAATGCTTGGAGATAAAGCGATAGCAATAGTTGATAGGTCTATAGACCGAGATGCTATTGTATTACGTTAAAGAAATACTATAAAAGCGCAGAATGTGGGTGAAATGTTATAATATTTTTTTATAGATTATGAATAAACGTACTAACTGTTTTATTAAAATTAAGTATCTCCATACTAAAGTAATTTTTTTAGGGAAAAAAAAGAAGAGAGAAAATACAATATTTTTATCAGTGAGAACATGTTATTAATGTAGTTTATTTTTAATGTGGTTAATAATATAGTGTATAAAAACAGTTTTCAACAAAAAAATAAATATATGTTTTTTATTTATCAATATCTGTACTATATTATATAAAAGAACAAGCCATTTTTCCTTATTGATCACTAACCGCAAAAGCTACTGAACCAATCTCCGCTTCATTTTAACTACATCATCTTTATAGGTCCAAAAAGGTTTAGCAATTATAAAACCTACTCATTTTCAATTAATTTGTTATTAAAAAAGTAAGTGGTTAGCGCCATTCTTATCTTTTCGTAGTCAACTCCCCATACCTACTCAAATCCACTAGTCTCCGAGCTTGCTTTAGACTCGATTCTCGACAACCCTCCGAGGAGTACAGAAAGAAGATATCTGATAGACCTTCTAAGCTTTTATTGATTGGTTCTTAACAAGTTATCCACATATCACTGTTATCATTTTTCTCACATTTACTTGTTGTGTATATTGTATTGATTGTAAATACCAATAAATATTTTTTAGAAAATGTCTAACAATTTCCGTTATACTTTGTATTACCGATGCGTCCGTGTTATCAAAGACTGAAATCAGCAAGATCGTATTATATTCTTTTTTTAAAATTCATTATCATTAAAATCCGATTTAAAATTTTCTTTAAAAAAACAATAATAACAGGCATACCTGCATATCTCCGGAGAGAAGGCGACAATGCTGTAGTTGTCCGGCTTCCTGAAGGGGGGGAAGATGGTGGAGTCAGTCCCTGAGAATCTCCTACACTCGCCGCCGGACCAGACCACATTCTCTGAATTCCCGTTCATGGCAACCACTTTACCAATGCTGTACACATCTTGGACTCCTTTCTTCACTGTGATACGTGCCTCCTCTGCGGTCGCATTTCTCTGTGTATTAATATAATTAATTTATTAAACTCTATAAAAAAAAAGTTGGAAAACAAGAATACTTCTAGGATATTAAATTTATATGATTAATGTAGACAAATGCTCACTAATTATATCTCTACTTGTTCTATAGATGTCGATTCAGCCCCTATGAATGAAGAAATTAAACAAAAAAAGGTTTCGAGGAACTATTTATTTTAGAAACAATTTATTAAGGCAGCGTAAGATTGCCCGAGACACTAAAGAGGTCAGAAAACTGCGAAGAGAAGTAACCTTAAATATACTCAACATCCTGCAACTTAACATAGGTTAGTGCTTTATCTCCTACGTAACATGGAAACTATTTACTTTCAGCGGATTATTGGATTGTCTTTAGAATAATACAGGCTTGATTGTTTTCTTTAAGTTATCCCTCTAATAATCGTTTTATATTTAACAGATTTTTTGTTTGTTTTATAATTGTCAATATTAATTATTTCTCTCCTAAAGAAAAATGTTCTTGTTTTAACTCTTTAGCATTTCACTACTTGGAAATAATTCGTTATTAACAAAATGATTTAAACATTTTGAGAGGGTGACTTCAGCATCGAAGACAAGGGGTTCGTGACAGGACTTCTTCTCTTGACGGCGGATTCTGTGAGCTTTGGGAGATGAAAATCCCAGATCTGTTCAAATACTTGTAGAGTAAATAAAAGCAAATGAAACGATGCTGATAAGCATATCTATATCTTGGGATTATTGATATATCTTAAGCATAGAATGGCAAAAAATATTATCGTTATGAAAGGATTAATCTTTATGAATTGTTGGAGCTTTGTTATGAGTGTTTGCATTAACCGTCCTTCTTTCTAGACCTCTAGTCAACCAAAGACCATGGATTAATTCCAGAATAAAATTAATAACATACCCTCGTACAAAAACATATTCTGAACATACATTAAGCTAAAATATTGGATTATAAAATAAAATACATTTTGATCGTTTTTTGAGCTAGTTTCCTATTATCGGATTTAATTAAATTATGCAAATTGAACAGAATCATTTTCCATAGTTCTCCGGTATTGTAAGCAGTTATTAGAATAGGAGAGTTTTGAATGTGCATAGTGTAGCAGGGAAGGAATTCCGGCGAATGGGTAGAGAGATTTAGCTACATTTTTGATCTAGTTTAACCCAATTTATATATATATATATATATATATATATATATATATATATATATATCATAAAACAATACCTCTGTACTTTTATACTTTATGTTTAAAATGCACATTTCCATTAAGGGATTGTCATAATGTTTTATTTACCCAAGTAACTGATTTGTATACCAAATGAGAACACCATGTTTTTTCGGTTCCAAAAGTAAATATCTCCATGAAATTGAAACAAAATCATTACGTTTAACATATCATTCAAAAGCTGATTAAATTTTCAAGTTTTTGTGAGATTTGACGTTTTGTGGATAGTTTTTACGAAAAACGGTGAGCGTTGAAGTAAATAAGGCATTGTGACTTTCCCAAATAAGGTGAAGATCAAGCTGTTCTTTAGATACCAAGTTTGTAAAATTCATGGTTACGTGTACTCTGTTCTTATAGGAAATTTAATGCTAAATCTGAAAATGTGGCCACAATTTGAAAAATATTTAGACTAAATGGAGATATTACAGTTTTTATGGGAAAAAAAAAAAAAAAACGTGATTTCCTCAAAAAAGTCTTTGATTTATCGTATATCTGCAACGGATTGGAATAGAAAGGTGAGATTTGCGGCATTTAGCTACATTTTTGATCTAGTTTAACCCAATTTTTTTTTTTACACTAAGAAATACTCACCCTGTATATGATGTGGACAAGATTTATAAAGCTAAATCGCCAAGTATATGACACAATTAAACAACGGGCTCTTCATACGCCTCAATAAATTGTGTACACTTGCTCTTTTATTTTGCATTACAGGCAATTCTACTGCTGATACGTCAGAAAATAATTTTTTTGCTCACTTCTAGAATCTAACCAAGGGAGTTAGGAATACTGTATCACATCCACTGAGGTAGCCAACTTTTAACATTTTAATATTTCACTTTAAGTGCACATAATTCTATAGAAGGATTAACACAATTAGGATTTTTGAAATGTTTGCCACTAATATTAGGAACTAGTTTAGAGTGTTATGATGATGAATGTTTAACGTCTTTACTCTAATTTACTCTTTAGATACGAGGTTTAGTATCCAGCAAGAAAAATGTTATTTAAATTAAAATATATTTTAGAAAGACTTCAATCAATTGATTTAAAAAGATTAATGGATTGATATTGATTATAGTAATTCTAACAAGCAGAAAACAAATGGTAAAAAGTAGAAAACAAACACAGAAAATACAGGGTAGGTTAAACTAAGCCGTCTTCTAGCTGACAACTGCCAATTCACGAATGTTTATCTACTGCAAAGCTTGAAAGCACCCACGTACTAAAGGTGGTTACGAAACAAATTCCGATCTAAATTATTACAAGATTACCCCATTAGAAGTAAGCAAGAGTGGGTTAATAGGTTGTAAAAAAAACAACAAATAAATAACCTTGGATGATAATTCCTATGTGAACATTTCAACACTTTTCCAACAAATAACGAACATTAGCTACTACATAGTAAGGCCCATCATTTTCCCATCTGCCCACCCACACATCTCCATACCTCCTCCCTCTATACCCATACAGGTAGTGGGGAGAGGTATGAATACCCTACTCATTTCTGTATAGTTGTATCTAGCCGTGAAGGAAACTTTTTAATCACAATGTTTATGATTCTAAACCGATTACATACTAAATTATATACTAGTGGGGGCCTGTTGATGGTGGTTGTGGGCAGTCATTCACCCTACAATTTGGATTTGGTCAAATTAGCTGTTGAAGAACATTTTTCAAGCAATGAACAATTTTTTTTTTCATAATGAAGAAACGTTGTCTAATGTGTATTATGTTTGTAGGAGAATATATGGAAAAATAATAACCCGTTTTTTTTGCTCACTTAGCAACATATGGACCTTACAATGTAGATAAAGGAAGTCAAATTAAAGAAATAAATTATATAATATTGGACTAAGGTACACTTGTATATTACAATTATAATAAAGTTATTTCAACGTAAGCAAAGAAAGGTTCAAATAGTTAAAATATTTCTTTTTCGTGAACTATCTATTTTAGAAAAATATTTTTAAAGCAAAACTAAAATACGTAGAATTTTCCAAAAGGAATATTAAATTCATATATATATATATGTTTAGTAAGGTTCTTGAGGTTCAGTCAATAAGTGACTTATTGACTGAACCTCAAGAACCTTACTAAACATTTAATAGTAACAGTCAAGATATTTATCCATATATATAAATTGTTTTTTTTATTAAGTCAGTTAAGGCGAAGATTCAAGACATAAAGAAAAATCTGGATTCACAGCTAAAATTTTCCTTGGAAAATTTAAAGAGCAATCAATCTCCCCTCATTTCTCATGAACTAGTACTGAATTATATTTTTTAATATAAAACGTTTAGATCTCTAAGTTTATTCATCACGTGTACTTTTTCTTTTTATTTGATAGTTCTCCAGATAATATTTAAAAGAAAGATTTAAACCACTTTTGTTTTCTCAATATCACTCTACAGGCTGGAAATATTAGTAGGTTGCAAAGAACACTTTTGGAAAGCTATATCAAAAATAACATTTATTAGTTCTAAAAAAGCAGCTCTTAAAGGGTTAAAGTTGAATACTTAAGTCTTTTTAAATTTGTTTTTTTCAGGCCACTTGGATCTAGAATTAGACTCTTATTATAAGGGATCTTTTTATGAGTATATGAAAATTAGTAATCCAAAAATAAGCGGTACACAAAGGAAATCAAAATAAATTAATCAAGCCGAAGATATTAGTATAAATATAACAATAAGTAATCCGGCTCCAATAGGTACAATTGTACTGAATTTTATAAAGCCTCGGTACCGTGGGGATAACGCATCATAAATTCAATCCACGACAAGGTGAATAAAATATGTGGCCCTGAAAGACTTCTTTGTACAGTTTTTTTTTTTTTTTTTTTTTTTTTTTTTTTTTTTTTTTTTTTTTTTTTTTTTTTTTTTTTTTTTTTTTATGTAGGTATTTAACAGAAATTATTGTAGTCAGTGAGATATTATGTTAGGAATCTCTACATTATCATAATAATAGTACTTATGATACATCGCAACATTTTTTTTGTTTATTGTTTATTTTTTCTAATTTTAAAATACTTCTAAATCACGAAAATGAACGAATGAATGAATACTGTATTTTTATTATATGTATATAAAAAAAAAATCGGAGGTCTTCTGAAAACTCGGAGTGATATCAGAAATCGAGTAAAAAGCTAAAAACATGTGTTTCTTTTTCGTTATACAACAAAATTGTTCAGTTGTAAATTTCTATCAATAAAAAAAAAAAAAAAAAAAAAAAAAAAAAAAAAAGTAATACAAATTATTAACCTGCAATAGATTACCAGAAACTTATCAAAAAGTTGGATATGAGGTCAGCTTAACAGAAACTAACTTATAACGTAAGCGTAGACCTATTGTAGAAATTCTTCATCTGTAATAATCTGATTTTCTAGCTGAAATATTTCATAATATTTAACTATAATTTAGTAGAACTTTCAATTATTGTATCAAATGTAAGTATTATTTTTGTTATCTATACAGCACTTTAAAATTTTCTACCTTCAATTATTTAATTGAAGATATCACTGATATAGATAAAGATATCCTATCACAATAAACTGTTGTCAAACTGTTTCAGGTGAGCTACAAATAAATTAATAGAGGCAAACAAATTGTTCCTTGATTAAAGAACCTCTAGGTTGGATATCCAATCTTTGCCAATAATGGTGTGAGTCAGAAAAAATGACTGTTTTATAGGTTAAAATCAAAATTTATTTTTCTTCTACTTACAAGGTTTTTAATATTCAAAATATAAACCATTGTGTTCTATGGTTTGACGCCATCTGGAAGGCTGCTGTGGAATTCCTTCCACAGATGGTACCACTCTTTGGGTTTTGAATCGATCAACTCATGAACCCCATTTTCAACTTCATTTAAGTTGTTGAATGTTTTACCTCGAAGGAAATGAGCCATCGATCTGAACAGGTAGTCTGATGGTGCTAGGTCTGGACTAGCCGAGTGGGGGAGAAGCACGATGCCATTCAAATTAGCTAGTTTTTCTTTTGTAAGGCGAGAGGTGTGGGGTCTGGCATTATCTTGTTGGAACAAGACTTGCCTCCTGCTGACTAAACCTGGATACCGCTGGAACCAAAACATTGTACATTCTCTGCAGTTGTTTTGAATACAGTTCTGAATTTATAGAATGACTTTTAGGTATGAACACATAGTGTATGACTTAGTTTCAAAGCACAGGGAGCATCAAATCACCTTCATTAAATTTTTGGAACAACCTTCTCACCCTCCTTTCATTCAAAGAGTCATCATCCTCAAATTCAACCACTAAACGCGTGGCTTCAGTTGCTGAAAACTCCCGTTTGAAGCAAAATTACAAGAATTTCGTACTTTACTGTCATTGTGAACAAAGGAAAGATAAAGAAGTACTGAGCCCAGATAGGGGGCATGCTTTTTACCAAATGATTTAGACGGGATCAAACATGAACTTCTTATCACAATTCTTAGCTCCCGAATGTATATAAGAGAGGAATTACGATGCAGAGTTCATACACAAAGAAAACGGTCATTTTTTCTGACTCATCCCATCATTCCTATATTTTATTAATTAGTTTTATACTTATTTGTTCGTCCGAGCTCTGTTAGTCTTTCCCTCTTTTATTTGTTTATAATAATTAAATAAACTCATGCAATTCTAAAACTCCACTTTAATAAATATATAACCTTTACAAACCAATAACACGGATTTAATTATTGCCTTAAAATTATATTAAATGTTCTTTTATCCCTCGATATATTGAAATTTAGATCCCTATTTCATTAAATTATGTAACAGTTGATAGAGTACTTTGAAAAAGAGTTTATTTATTCAGATAACCGACTCTGTTATCCATGGGTCGGTGGTTAAAACTTTTAGGGAGAAATATCATAAATATTTAATTACAGTTTGCAATGCTAATAGAGGCAATGGGGTATTACCACGATTCCCTTATTTTGACACGATTAAATATAGATCCGACGGCAATTTGCTCAAAAACTTTATTCAGAATGATACCAATCGACTTATTATTGCAGTTTATTATTGATCAATATTTTACTGTTTATTTTTTTTAAAAAAAAAAAGGTCATTTTACGAAATATATAGTTGGCTGTGAAGTAATAAAAAAGTAAGCTGATTAGAGATCCAATCAGAATGAACATAGAAAAAGATTTTTGTGTTCCTTTTATGTTCCTTAAAATAATCACTTTTTGAATCTATGAAGAACATTTCCAGTTGCAATTAGTTATATTTACCTTAGATAATTAAAGTTATGTATTTACTATTATTGTTATCATCATTTTTTAGTTTAAATACTTTTTTTAGATATA
Organism: Euschistus heros; assembly: GCA_003667255.2. Taxonomy (NCBI): domain Eukaryota; kingdom Metazoa; phylum Arthropoda; class Insecta; order Hemiptera; family Pentatomidae; genus Euschistus; species Euschistus heros. The sequence continues at coordinate 148,250 of RCWM02001009.1, forward strand.
GACTATTTTTTTCCAAATTAGTGAAATTATCGATAACAACTTACCAGCAAAAATATACCAGTATCGCCAACGCTATAATAAATTTTAATCAATCTAAAATCAGATTTCAATATTATTCGCACATAAAGAACGAGTTTTGGCGAAGTGACTGGTTGATGAGCAATACAAAAATTAAATAAGCCTCTAATGAAAAGGAAACGAAGGATTAAATGTTATTTTCTAGGCCATATACAAAATCAGGATTTAATTCGTCTTTAGATTTCTTCTGATGGGATTGTATTTACAGAAAATTGGATTTTTTTTGTTCAACCCAAAAAGTCTTTCTAATATTAAATATGTATAATATAAAAGATAGATTTGTTAATAAAATTTGTGCTTTCCCAAAGAAATGATGTTTGAACATAGTCGAACGTTTCGATCTGCCTTCAAGGGTCTTCTTCCGAACGAATAAAAAACTATATGTGGAAAAATTATAATATACGGATAAAACTAATATCATAAAAAAGAATAACATATATATATATATATATATATATATATATATATATATATATATATATATATATATATCTATGTCATTCATTTTTAAACTATTTGCTAAAATTGTCATTACGTTTTATCTATAAGGTATTTGTTTTTAGTTGATCTTATTCCATAAGAAAACCTAAAAGGGTGGTCGAAACTTGGCACCCCATAAACTTTTTTTACTAATTTCAACTCTGATAATTTTCTTTTGATAGAAAAAAAAAAAAAAAAAAAACAGTAAAATTTTCATTTTATTCTGGATGTTTCATGTAAACGACCATTGGCAATAATAAGGGCATGTTTATTCTACATATTATTCTACATATTCAGTGGTGAAATAATCATCACTAAATGATTTTTAACTTTCAAATCATTATCACTAACTGATAATGTTTATATAGTTCATATCTAAACAATATAGGTTTAAAAGTAGAATTTCCACACCTTTATTTATGTTTAATTTTATTCTAGATGAACGCTCTAGTATGCCTCAGATATGTGTATATATGGTTAATCTGTATAAACATTGGTAAAACAGTGACTTTTAAACGATTTCAAAAAATCACTTCTATCTAAAGATGATTGATTGATATTCAACCAACTTTTTGTTTTACATAATGATTTACATAAAACCGAAAAGTAAACAACCGAACAACGAGCATTTCTGTGACTTTTTTTTTCAGAATAACGAGCTATCCACAAAACAAACATCGCTGTAGGACTTCAACGCATTTTAATTATGTTTGGAAAACGTGACGCAGATATGGGTTTTACCAACGTGCAAGAGACCATTTTCACTTCAGATAACTTTTCAGTGAAGTGAAAATAGATAACTTCAGATAACTTTTCAGTGAAGTCGGAAATAAAATAGAAACAGATTGTTTTTATTTACAAGAAAAGTATAATTTTTATAAAACAAGCAAAATATAAATGCAATAGAATCCCTGTTATCCGGATTTATGATAATCGAACTCCGTATAATCGAATTACAACATTTTATTAACTTAATGTGATATATAAGAAGTTTAATTTAAAAAAAAAACTGCTGAAAATCATTTTTATTACCAAACTAATGTTGTATACACATTTGTTAGATATCACATGCAAAACTACATATGAAATAATGAATTTCTGCATGTCTTTACATACAGGCTTGGCCAAAAGTATTAGGCACCATGAAAAATTCTCTTTTTAATTTTAATAAGTAATTGTTCAATAATTGTTACACCCAAAACTCAGTTTGTTGACAAAAATACTTCTTTAAATAGATTATTTTAACCATTGCCCCCTACTTCAAACAATACACTAGGGGAAACAATAATGTAATGTAAACTGACGGACTCTGTACAGTCGCTGCTCTCTTTACTTCAACTTGAGAAAATTGTTGTTGTATTTAATTGTGAATATTACAAAAAAATTATATTTTGGGCTTTTTTTAATTCAAAGAACTGAGTGAGATTGAACGTGCAAAGATTTAATGTCGCCGTAAGGGTATAATCAATTTGAGATTGCTAAAACTATGAAGTGCTCCCGATGTGCTGTTCAATATACGCTTATGAGATAGCGGATCTTTAACACATTTTCCTCACTACCTAAAGCAGGAAGAAAATTAATTACAGGTGCACGTGAGGAGAGATTTTTTGTGAGAACATCTCTTCAAAATCGCAAGAAACATCAAAAGAACTGGCTGAAGAGATTAAATTCTTGTGTTCTGTAAATATTTCTTGCTGTCCGAGCAGAAATATTTACAGAACTAAAGGATTTAATCTCTTCAGCCAGTTCTTTTGATGTTTCTTGCGATTTTGAAGAGATGTTCTCACAAAAACTCGGACAGCAAGAAGACTAGGAGAGAAAGGTCTGGAGGGATGTAGAGCCATGAAGAAACCGTGGCTTAGTAAAACCAACCGCACGAAGAGGCTTGCCTGGGCAAAACTTCACCAAAGCTGGACTGCTAATGATTAGGCAAAGGTAATTTGTTCATACGTAAGCAACTTTGAGGTAATTAAATTATTATAAATTGAAATTAAAAGTTGCGAAAAATCCCTAAAATAAGATTCAAATGCAAGAATATAAGTATTTTTTCGAATTCATTAAAATATTTAATTTTGTGCAGATTTCTGGAACTCCTGGAGCAGTTTTTGTACGAAAGAGGGAAGGCGAAGCCTATCACCCAGATTGTGTTGTCCCTACTGTAAAACATAGTGGAGGAAACCTAATGATTTGGGGTTGTATGGGGCTTCGTGAGTAGGAGAAATGTTTTTGCGCGAAGGTAGGATGAATAGTGATACCTACATATCAATATTTAACCAAAATTTGAAGCCTTCATTTGAAAGCATATTTGAACCCGATGACAGTGCATATATTATTTTTCAACAGGATAATGCTCCATGTTACGTTTTACGCAAAAGTAGAGAATGGTTCGAAAAAAACAATATCAAGATTCTGGAATGGCCTCTTCAGTCCCCAGACCTCAATCCCATTGAATACCAGTGGGCTAAATTAAAAATCAGAGTTGGTAAACTTTATTGGTAATTATGTAATACGTAATGGGTAAACGTAAAAGACAATTTGCTTACATTATCAAAAGAAGAGTGGGAACAAAAAGTTAAAGAAGATTGTACACAACTTCTTAATTCCATGCCTAAAAGAATAATTGGGGTAATAACGAAGTATTTAGTATTTAGTATTTAGTCGTGTATTTTATGATTAAAAAAATACTTATAAAAAAATGATTATAAAAATATGTTTTAAATGGTTGATGTTATTTTTATTCCCTAATACTTTTATGTAGGTACCTAATACTTTTGGCCAAGGCTGTATGTATTGAATATTCCTTGAGAGGAATAAATTCGTAATTTTAGTTTGTATTTAATAAACATTTATTTTCTAATATCAGTTTTCATCGGTCAAGTTGTCATAATCAAACTGCGACGTTGATGGCCTATCTTTTCTCATTCAGCTCGTATTTATTTTGGAGACTAAACCACAAATGAATAATTTTGTTCTGGAGGCAACCAGGCTGTTAGCAGTTTCATAGAAAGACTTGAAAACATTACACCCATAGGATATGAATTGGATTAGTACATACATACATAAATAGGTCTACATCCCATCTGGGTACGAGGTCTCCTACAGTTTCAACCGCTAACCATATCGTTTAATTACAACAGCTCTCTACCTGGACTACCAACCCTTTGCGTGACGTGTCCAGCCCAACAGAGTCTTTTTATTTTTATTAGTCCCACCACATCGATATCTATATACAATCTCATAACCTCTAAGTTGGATTGCTGCCCCCACGAATTATAAAAAAGATTAGTCAATATATTCTCCGCAATTTTCTGCGTACGAATCTCATTGGAGTGAGCTCTTTTTTTTTGGTCATGGTGCAACAATCTGAGGCGTATTTTAGAACCTTTTTTTTTTTTTTTTTTTTTTATATATTGTGTATCACTTTTTGTTTAAAATTCCTTTACCGGTCCATCTCATCTCCTGGATTGCAGTAACATCCAATCTAAAGTTATCCATTTGTGTTAGGAGCTGTTGGAAAGCCCCTGGTCTATATAATGTCGGAACATTTCATGTTATTTTTGGAATAAGTTCATATTAATATAAAATTAACGCGAAAAATAAATATTACAATGACGTGTCCAATCATTACAATCCAAAATCTTTATCAAAATCCTCAATGCTCCTTATTATATCGCATATAAAATTATCGGCAATGTCCTATATGTTCTGTCTGTTCCTGATTTGCCCATAAATGATAATTTTTTTCTTTCAGAATAGACTTTATAATCAATTGAAACCAATATTCTTCCAACTTGTTGCCCATTCTATTATCGATAACCCTCTATGATGATGACATAGTTACGATTAGTTAAGCAACCCATTGTAACTTCAATTAACGTTCTATGTTAGAAGATCACGATTGTTACGTTAGACACCACAGATAGTTATTGAAGTCGAAAAGAATTTATGTTAAAAACTAGTGGATTCCTGAGGCTATGTAACTGATCATGGAAGGGTAGGTATCAGGTTTGGACAAATCTAGGTCATATGGGACATCAAGATTATTATTTCAGTTTTCCGTGTTTAGTCGGTTGTTTATAGGATCAACAGAAAATGGAGATCTGTACTTCATAATATTTAGATAGAAAATGAAACATGGGTAAATATTATTATGAAATAGTACAATGCATATTGTAAACAAGAAAGATGTTTACATATGTTGGATAAAAAAAATAAATTATAAATAAATAAAATAATGCGCTGTAAAATTTATAGATTGTCTTTATAAATATAAGAATAAGGTATATATATATATATATCTATATATATATATATATATATATATATATATATATATATATATATATATATATATATATATATAGGTGAGTAATTGTTTTTATTGTATTTTCAATTCCAATAATGTATTAAAATTTCATTTGAAGTATGGTATAAAGTTTTCTTAATGTTAAACTTCAACTAAACTGCAAGCGGATTTTTCCAATTTATCTTTTAAAAACTACTTTATGCAAATAAATGTGTTTTAATTGTTATAATAATAATAAATAAAGGCTTAACCCGAAGGTTCGATGCCGACACCATCAACCGTTGACAACACACCTTCCTCAAAACCTGAATCCCCCAGGTCGTCCCCAGTGAGTATAGAATGCTTTTTGTGAGAATTCTATACTCACTGGTCGTTCCTGACGCAATCCTCCCATCTACTTCTTGGTCTACTCCTCAGTCGTTTAGCCGACGGCTCAAAACTGATCACTTTTTTCGGACTTCGATCATTACTTAACCCAACGACTTTACATGCCCATTTTAACCGTTGCGCTACTTTTACCTGAACTCTATTTATCGGATATTTTATTTGTTATACGTTTTTGAAATTTTATTTTGTTTCTAAAATTTGTGTATTCACTGCTGTCGAATTACCAGTTTATATAATATCTTAACTTCATGAAATATCGTACCATTACCAAATATGGATTTCACCACAGTACACCTTTTTTAGCTTCCTAGCATGTGTATTTTACGGGACTTATCAAAAATTTCGAATATGTGGTCTAATAGTAAATTTAACCAGATTTTAGATGGAAAAAAATAAGTTATGGATCGAACAAATAGTTTCGAAGTTAAACGTGTCTTTGTGGAGACACGAAATGCTTCATGAAGAATTTGAGCGCGTTAGTTTTGAAAAACGCACCCGATTACGTCATTTTTCGCTTACGCTTATCATATACTGAGTGTAATTTAGTAGTTGTATAATTTTCAGCTGTTTATGTTTCCGTTTAATAGATTAATATATTCTTATCGACGACTTTCCTATTAAATGAACCAGTGAGGATTAAGAAGACAAAAATATACAAAAACCATGAGTGAAAAACAATTTTTTCAAAAATAACAAATATTCCGGATCCAGGAGCATGAAAACGGTCCAGTTTTTCGTAAAAAAGTATAAGATCCATCTTGTAGCAAATATAATAAGCTTGAATTTTATATAGCAAAACTATTTCAATGAAACACTGTTTTCGAGTTATAACCGAAAATCTAAAAAATGGAACATCTAAAGCCTCCCCTCTCCTCTCCCCCAGCGGAACCGGGATTTGGAGGGACCTTAGTTGTTCTTGGTTAGGGGACTATCCCCTAAACATTTCTGAAAAAAATTGGAATTAGTATTTTTAGTTCCCCTGATTTACCTATTTAATAATAAAAATAAAACACATTTGTGTACGATTACGTATCTGACAGTGAAAATAATTAACTTCTTTTTCTCTATATTTATATGCCTTAAACTAATTTACTTGTTAAACTCTTGTATCGAACTGTATGGCTATTTTCAGAGCGAGTTGGATAAAATCAGGTGTTTTTTTTAAATGTTCGCGATAATGAAGTGTTTGGGGGCACACATAACATTAAAATACTTTAATGGCGGTAAAATCTTAAAATAGCTGAAGTTATTTTAAGAAAGCTGTTCAACTGTACAGCATATAGTGGAGAGGTTCATGAAGGAGAAGTGCATTGCAATAAAAAAAGTTAAAGCACTTGACAAATTTTAATCGATAGGTGTGGGATTTAGATCATCAGGGAAGTTTAATAAGATCTCTGGCAATGAAGAGTTTAAAAAATATCTCCTCGAAGAATGGAACAAGATATTCCCAGAATTCACACAAAAAAAAAAAAAAAAAAAAAAAAAAAAAAAAAAAAAAAAAAAAAAAAAAAAAAAAAAAAAAAAAAAAAAAAAAAAAAAAAAAAAAAAAAAAAAAAAAAAAAAAAAAAAAAAAAAAAAAAAAAAAAAAAAAACTAAAGAAGTGGTCAAAAGTAAAGACTTAGTTCAAGATGTACTAAATTATTACTATTCAGAAATTAATAAAAAGTGAGGTGTTTCACTCAGACTGTGAGGTGAAATTCTTATTCATATTTTTTTTAAAAATAATTAAATGTGAATATGTTAATTTTTTTGTTTGTGAAAATTGATATAAATAAATGTGTTGATGAATTTCTGGTTTTGTTTTATGTAACCAATAAAGTTTTTCTTTATTTTTTTATTTTTCCCTACAGGGTGTATTAATTTTACTATGAGCCACTGTATATTGCTACAGTATCAGCAATTTTATTATTTTTCATTTAGTTTACAATCATTATTTTTTGTTGATTTTTATTATTTTTTATAATTTTTTTTTCATTGTGATAAAGCTGTAAATAAATAAAATATATGAATAGATTCATCATTATATCTATTAAATATATGGTTTCAGTAAGGCATATTGTAGTATTTTCAAAATAGAAATAATCATAAGATTATTATCGTAATTCAAAAAAAAGTAATTAGTTTTGAGTGGTTGCCTTAAAAGTCCGAGTAGTAGAACGAGACGTAGATGGGATGATTGGAGTTTGAGGGTTGATCCTAGAAATTTGGGTATTGGATTGGTGGCGTGGGGATTTGCTAAGACTAGATTTATTTATTTATTACTGTAATATTGTGAATTTTTTATGTTTTAATTGCTTCTAAGTTATTCATTGCACTTTTATTAGCGGTTGGTGTAAATTTATTTATTCCACCACCCTTTTCTATTTTAAAAATTCATTCAACTATATAAATATAAAAGACTAGAATAAGCTTCTAGCCTGCTGGATGCTGTCTTATAAAGGAAGTGTGGTGAGCCTGCTGGATTCTGTCTTATGAAGGAAGTGTGGTAAGACCAACATCAACACAAACAACCCTTTATTGGACGGTAACGCACGGACACCCCTCGAAGCTATAAGGAGTGGACTAAATAATACGATATGATATTATATTAGTTTATTACTACGTTATAGGATAGTATAAAGTATTACAGACTATCAACCATATTTCCAAACAGTGTTTTGTTATTTTAATTTTGTTAAAGAATACAGAATAGTTTCAATAATTTGCTTTCCTAAACATTTCCAACGTAGATCAAATTTAATATCATTAGACATATAAAAATTCGTTTTTCAAATAATTTATTTTATGAAATTTACAAGTTTATAAAATAAAAAAATATAGAAATAAAAAGTATAAATGTGTGTGTGTGTTTTTATACGACATGTCAAAGACTTGCGAAGCTAATAACAAACGGTAGCACTTAAATAAAATTTATATGCAATATGGTTACCAAGATCATCTTGTATTTATACATTTTGCAGGTTTTACATTAACAAACTTAAAAAATATAAAGTAAAAAAAAAAAACACTTTAAAACAGTATTTTGTTTTTGATATTTTGTAATTTGAAATAGGTGTCTAATAAATACGTTGCAGCCAAGAGCTCATTAGAGCAGGTGGGACATAGCCTCATAACCAACTTTCATATTACTTATCAGGTAATATGTACCTAACAAGTGAAAAATTATTATTGCATTGCTAAATTCAGTTCTGGAATAATTGAGATTCCTTTTAATAAAAATTTAACTTTCCATGAATATAACATTGGGTACTTCTATTGTACATACAAATCATATCATTGTACCAAAATATTTTATTTTATTTTTTTCTCATTTAATTTTATCTCCTCTAATCTATAGAATGTTATCTTCTTTTCTTTTCTTTTTATTTAAATATCATCTATGTACATAGTGTCTTTAATGTATTATTATTTTTCTTTTCTTTTGTATCTTATTATGTCTCTAACCACATTTAATTTAGTTATACCTGCACTTATCTGTTATTCTTAAGGGACTTTGTCCCAGGATAAAATTATTTTTCTATTCTATTCTATTCTATTCTAACAGTGTAAAGTTAAAAAATATATATTTTTGTTTTAATTCTAAAATCGACCGAATTGTAAAATAATTACCACAGAGATTACATGCATATTTAGTTATAATTTTATATGATCGAATTAAGATTGATGAATTAATTGCAACTTCTATTGGAATCATTTTATTTGAAAAATAGTTCCGAATGTTTAACACTCATCATCAGTTTTCTCAGGATTTTTCTAATGCCTAATTGGATCTTTCCGTTCCTATTGGAAATAAATTTAAATTTGGACTATTGGAAATGTTTATCTGGTCATTTAAACAAAAATCTGGACTGTTTTTGAATGATTTCGTTATTCCCAATGTTCAAAAATACTTAATTTCATGCTATTTTCTACTTGATGTATTATTTACCCTTGTACGTATTATAATCAAGTTAGTCATATGGGAAAACCAACGAAAACCCCCAAAATTCAACTGATTTGTAAATTTGTACTGACCCTTTTAAACCATCATAAACAAATAATCGGGTGATGGAGTATTTCATTGAGTTGTGTGAACACCCGTGGGAAATGTGGTTTCAATAATTCCATGTTATTATCGGTCTAGTTATACCTAAAGGATCTCATGGCCAGATTCAATAAAAAAAGTTGACGTTTTCTTAAAAAATTTAATCTTATTATATAATTCAGTTGAACAGTTACATAATAGTCATCTTTGTCCGTAAAACTTAATTACAAGGACTACAAAGAACAGAAAATTAGAGAATAATTAATTACTGGTAATTGCTGGTCCATTCATGTAATATAGTTTTTAGAATGGTTTAGGCTCAAATGTATAAGTCAACTCTTAAACCAAATGACCTTAACTGCAAACAAAAAAGAATAGATAAAGTGAAACTTTAAAATGTACATTAAATATATTTTTACTATGACTTTTACACATTTAACACGTTACTTCACTCATAAATGAATATTTCACTAAAAGAGTCTAGATGATTGTCTAAAAAACAAATATATAGTTACATAGTAATATATGTTATATTGTTGCCATTTATTAAATATTCATTTCTGGGTGTTAAAGGTTAGAAAATTAATCGATTAGTTCTCGATTATGTGCCAATTCAATTGCTTATGATAAAAATCGAGTATTACAGTATGCAATTGAGCATTACTTCTTCAATGATATTTTGACACAGCAGAATTTTTTAACCTGGTTATAATTGAACAGATTAGGTAGTTGGTTATAGATTATACAAAATCATAATTTTACATAATTTTTTTTTATTTTAATGTATGAGTTGGTAATCCTGATGGACAGAAACTATTAAGAAGCTCTTACGGTTGATAGATTGTTGTACTCAACATTGTACAAATTTTTATGTCAGTAAATTTTAATATTGGTCAACCTACCCAGAACTATAAAAAAAATTCAGTTAAAATTTGGTAAAGATGGGTTCAGTAGCTCTACCTTTGTAAGCTCTATTGCAGAATGGTTCTTTCAACAAATCGGTTGATTTTCAAACTTCAATGGTATCCACAAGTTGCACGATGTATTTATTTATTTCTTTAATAGTTAAATTGAACATATGTAAATTGCATTATTAATATCAAGGACTATATACACAGTACCTTTGTAAGTTCACGTATAGAATGCGATCGCCACCTATCGGTCAATTTTAAAACTTAACTGTTATTCACTTATTATCTCTTTTTTTAATAACAAATTAGTAGAAAATCAGTTCATTATATTATTTCTAAACCTTTCTGGAAGTACAAAGTTGATGTGGTTTAAATTAGGTACGATTGGTTCAGTTGTTTTTGCGGTTAGTGATCACAAACAAAAATTATTTATATAATTACCAAGTTAGTTAATAATAATGACCAAGGTTATATAATATTCTTATAAATAATAATATAGATATGATATTTATGATATTTATCATACTATAAATCATATAGAAGAGGAACTAAAGCAGGTTTCCTTTTGAATGATCACTCGTTCAAAAGTACCGTAAACGATTATTCGAATGATGTGATAATCGTCATTCGATAATGGCTACCTCTAAAAAGAAATAACTGGCGAAAGCTGTTGAAGACAGCCTAGTTTTAGCGACAGATAATTATCACAAAACATCACCGAGTAGGAGCTCTAATTAATCATTATCCATTAATAATGCGATTTATTCGTTTTATCTCACATCACCCTGTTTTATTTACGACGAAGACCGTTTCAAATTAAGGATTTCAGTGCTGGAATTCTCATTGTCCTTATTTGTCACAAAGTTAATTAGACTAACCTTCTAATGTAGATCCTTTATTGAAATGCTACAAGTCAGTAGTTATTAACATGTCATTGTATTAATTATTCTCAAATTTACTTATTGTATATAATGTATATAGTTGTAAATACCAATAAATAAATTAAATTTTAAAAAAAGCTAGGATATATGAGGCTTTAAACGTCATTCATTGAAGTTTTCTATGCTTTCCAGGGTTTTCCATATTTTTTTTGTGAATTGTATTCGAAGAAGTAACACGTAAAAAATCATGCAGCATACTGTCGATTCTAAAGCAATGGCTCAGGAAATTGCTAGTTTTGAAATAAATACTGCATATATTCTTAATGATACCTATTCTATTTTTATTTATGTTAGATTATTTCTAAGTCAAGTCGCTTACAAGCGGAACTATATTCTTTACAAAGATTTTTAATACATTCTAAATAACCTTAAAAAAGGTTTTTTTTTTTACTTTCATGCTATTTTTATATTGGATCATGAAGTCCTTTCATTGGTCGTAAATAATTTTTATGACTCCATTAATATAACAAAAGATTAATTTACTTTTTTTTTTAATTTATGAATGTCCTACAATTTATTTTATGAATATAAAAATAACCAACAACACTGTATACTTTACCTAAATTTTTGTATGATAAATAATGTGCGTAATAGTTATCGATATATTAATGGAATTTAAATTAGAAGAGTCCATCCTTTATTGCATAACTGTGATTTATAATATTAAAAGAGTTTTGTCATCAAAATGTTAAAATTACAGTGAATACTTACTATTCCAAAAAACGAGAAAAGATATTTGTTTTTTCCAAGCTTGACCAAAGCCTTGCTGTTCTGTTTAATCGCTATGCAGATGGCTTTGGGGACAATGTTCTTCGCCGTGCAGTCGATTAGGACGCCGTCGAAGAGGAGTTCCTTCACCTTCCCCGTCATGAAGACCGACCCGAGCTTGCCGTAGATGTAAGGCACTGCGGCGTTGACGATGGTCAGCATCGGAGTCGGGAAGTCTTGCTCGGCAACCAAGAGTACGCTCTACAATAATGATATTTAAACTTAAAATATATAATCATCAACAAAAGGTGTGTTACATAGATTAAATTAAAGCATTGTGTATGAGGAATACAGTTCTCCACAATAAGCATAGAGAATATTTTTTAACTTTTATATTTATTTTTCTTTATGCTTAAAATTTGATTACTAAAATAAAATAAAAATATTTTGCTCTCCTTTTTGACATGATTCAGCTTGCACACTAAGAAATATGAAACAATCCTTTTCATTCAATAACCTGTAAATAAATTTTTACTAGCGCCTGAAGTGGATACTCCGAACTGTTTATTTAATTCACATTCTCTTCCTGCTCTTTACAGTCAAATATAATAATTAACAATTTGAAATTATTATCAAGCAGGTATTTAAAAATTAAGTTATAACGAAAATCTCTTATACTGAAATATTTACTCTTAATATTACTCTTAAACAGGAAATATTTCTCATTTAATTTTATATAGGAATAAGAATTTTATGAATTATTAGGTTATATACTATAAACATGATAAAAATAAATATTCTTTAGAACCCCATAACTGATGTCAGCATTTTTACTAGCGCTTCACGGAGTTTCCTGTCCTTTACTCCTTAAATAAAAATTCTTTATTTATTTTTTTCTTTTTTTGCAATATTTCAGATTCTTTATATAAAAATTGAAGATTTATTAAGTTACGCATTTTAGGTTTACCGTATTATTTACTGCATTTTCAATCTTTTAATTGTAAATAACTTGTATTGTTCGTCTATTTTTACTCCCTCCCCTGAATTTTATTAAATAGCTAACTTTTATTCATGATAAAGATCGTTCGTTCTTGTACCCTTGATGGAAATCATCTTCTTTTTCACAGAAAAGTTAGCTTAAAAATTTGTTTTTTTTTTACTTCTCCCTAAAGAAAACATTAAAGGAAAGTCGTTTGTAATGTTTGTAATACATTGCATACTTATTCGATTGGATTTTATTAAAGCTAATACACAAAATTAAAGTTTCCCAGGAAAACAAAAATATTATTCTAAACTAATTCCCTTTGTGATAAATGAAAAATTTAAAACCAACCGACTGTAATAAAAAAACCATTATTTATGAATATATATATTGTTCGTTTGTTTAAGTACCACTACAACTCATAAAGGGTGTTGAATTCAGTACTTAAAAGGAAGTATTGTTTCGTTATAAACGGTTATACAAGGATGTGATGTTATCAGAAATCGCGCTCAACCGCCAGGTTTTCCCTCCAATTAAGGGTTGACCTACGGCCGAAGAAACAAAAAAACGGCCGAAACAACACGGGCCCCGGAGTATATCAGCCTAGTGCCTTACCTGCGCCTCATGAATATGTCTTAATATTATTAAATAGAAAATTAATAAAAACTAAGTTTCTGTTATAAGTTTCTTTTCTTCTTTTTTTTCAAAACTTCTGCATTGTACCTAATTTATTTGGATTATATAAATATGGATGATTGCCCTTCTCCTCTATCAAAGATAGATAGTTATGTTTGGATAAACAGTTCTGGCTCTGTTCAAACAATGGTAAATAAATAAGGATTGATGAATTAATTGCCACTTCTATTGGATGTATATATATTATATTTAATGATTAATATATCAAATGTTTAACATTCATCTTTAGTTCAAAAAACATACACAATTTTTAACAAATCAGTACTATATAAGATGGATTGATTATATATACTAAAGTTTTCAAAAATGTAAGTCAAGAAATCAAATATTGGTACTTACCTGAGGAGATCTAACACGTATCTGAAATATATCCTTCGTGGAAGGGGGGAGGGCCAGTTGGGTTGAATATTTGGGATTTTTACCTTGGGATTTCGCATATAACTCATTGAATTTTTCCGTTTCTATTAAAAAATAAATTAAAATGGGGCTATTGGAAATGTTTATCTAGTAACTTTTTTTTTTTTTCATTTATTGATATTTACAACTGTACAACAAGTAAATGTGTTGAATAGTGAATACAATATCATGTAAATAACTTGTGAAGAACTACTCACTAGTAGCACTTCAATAAAATCTACACTAAAAGGTCTTTAGGCCATCTTCTTTTCAGACGCCTCGGAGGATTATCATTGGATACGAGATGAATTGGATGGTTTAGTAGAGCCCCAAAGCTCAACGTCATAGGTCAAATCACAGTCATGTAAATGAGTCTTTTGTAATTATTTGGGAGCTTTGAACGTTTGTCTAGTAAATGTTGAAGTAGTCTGTAATGACGAGCAGTTTCTTGTCTATCTAGTAATTTAATAAAAAAAATCTGGATCGGTTTTAGGAGAATGAATGTTAGTCATTTAAAACTAGTATTCTAATAAAATAATTCTAATAGAAGTGGCAATTAATTTATAAATCCTAATTGTATTGAACCTTCTATACCATCATGCGTACCTCAAGCATAAATAATTAATTTAAAAAATGTATTTCAGGGGCTTCCTTGGAATACTTGACATCAATCATAAAGAAAAGTAGAGTTAGATAGCTAGTTCATGTTAAGTGAATGGAAGAGGATAAACTTCTAAGGCGAATACTCTACGAGATTTCAGTGGGACGACAGAGCCAGGCTAGTTGGATGATATAGAGCTGGGTTTATGACAGCTGGAAGTGAGAGGGTGGCCTTTATTAGTGCCTTGTCCTAACCAGTGGTCGATGATCTGTGGCTATTATGTGAGATCTTAGTGGTTTATATAATAATAATTATGATTTCATAAAAAAACAGTTGCCATAATAAAACAAATAATAAAATAACATTCTAATAAAATAAATACTTCCTAATATTTCAATAAAAATAGCATTATTATAATGCATCGTCCAGTTTTTAGTGGAGCTTCAACTTTAAATAAAGGATAGCATTAAATATATATTAAGTATACTCTGAACATGACAAATTCTACATTGATACGTAGATTAGATGAATTAAATTAAAATTATTTGTAAAATAAGAAAATTTATATTTGAATGATTTAGATCGGATTATGACGTTTATCAATGAATAATATTATCATAAGACCAAGATGGCATGGGATGAAGTCAGGAGGATAAAAAAATACGTCTAACTTAATATACTTTTAGTGTAGACGATTCTACCTTGCTTTCAGGTCTTCTTTAGAGCGATCGAATCTTTCAAAAAAGGAGGCGAATAATCACTATTGTAAATTAAAAAAACTTGGACGTGTTTTTTCATTCTACTGACTTTGCCTCAAAACATCTAATTCTAATATTTCTTATAGTCAAGTGTAAAATTGTTGTAAAATATTATATTTCTTCATATTAGTTATATATTGCTCATCAAAAAATGGCAAGCTCGAGGAGAGGAGGATAAGCTAGTTATAGCTTAACGAAGAAAAGAAATTCAAGGTCATCTTCATCAGAAACTTGGAATTATTGTTGACAAAACTAAGCCAGGGTTTGGAGGTTCACGATTAAGAGTTACTTTCAATGTTTTTATTCTTTCAACATCTCTCTCTCTCTCTCTCTCTCTCTCTCTCTCTCTCTCTCTCTCTCTCTCTCTCTCTCTCTCTCTCTCTCTCTCTCTCTCTCTCTCTCTCTCTCTCTCTCTCTCTCTCTCTCTCTCTCTCTCTCTCTCTCTCTCTCTCTCTCTCTCTCTCTCTCTCTCTCTCTCTCTCTCTCTCTCTCTCTCTCTCTCTCTCTCTCTCTCTCTCTCTCTCTCTCTCTCTCTCTCTCTCTCTCTCTCTCTCTCTCTCTCTCTCTCTCTCTCTCTCTCTCTCTCTCTCTCTCTCTCTCTCTCTCTCTCTCTCTCTCTCTCTCTCTCTCTCTCACTCTCTCTCTCTCTCTCTCTCTCTCTCTCTCTCTCTTTAACCTTCTTTTTTATCATTGAATCCTTCAAAGTTACACAAAAATCCTCAGGTACACAAAAATAACCGATATGTTGCTTGATATTAATTTCCGAACAATAAAACAGTTTATTTAAACCCAGATCTAGGATATTTTCATCTCTAAAAAAAATTATGTAATACATTTTACTATACAAATTTATTTATTTTACTTGCAATTAAAATTTTAAGTTAGTTATTTTTTTATTTTAATTTATATGTTTTACATTTTGTGTAGATTTTTTTCTTTACTGTTATAAATGTATTCTACTTTTTTTTTATTACCCTAAATCAACCGCGTATAATTTTGTTATTCAAAACATGTATAACTCAATGTGTTCCAAAGTGTAAATTAATAAATTTTATTACAATAAAACTCTTTATTACTATTATTATTATTAGATGTTTTTATAGCCCTAAGACTTCATTTATTTTTTTTAAACTATGAATGTCCTGGATTTGACTGGAATTTATAATTGTCCCACATTAAGCCATGTCCACACTATATCGACCGACAATGTCGTTCGACACGATCCACTTCAGTCTAATCCACACTAAGGTACGTCCACACTACGTCGATCCGAGTCGAACGGTTTTGTCGATCGACAATGTCGAACCAGTGTGTACGTGTTGTCGACTTTGTTGAATATGTACCGAACCGCAACCCGAATCAAGTCGGTAAAGATCAAAGGAAGCCGAATCGACAACGAAAGTGTGGACGTGCCGAATGTGTTGTTCAACATCACTGAGGAATAAAACAAATATTATTTGGAAATTAATCTAAATTATGTCAATAAATTAGGAGAAAAATGAAAATGTTTATAAAATAACTGCGGCAATGGCTAATCCTTTAATATATATATATATATATATATATATATATATATATATATATATATATATATATATATATATATATATATATATACGAGATCTGATAGCAAATTTAACCAGATGTGAGATGAAAAAAAGAAATTTGGAACCAGAAATATTTTGCAGTTTTAGCGAAAAATGTAAAAAAAAAAAAACTTGGATTTCATGACAGAACAAGGTTTTGTAGCATGTCGTTGGTATTTAACAGGATTTAATACAAATTTCATATACGGGATCTGCTAGTAAAGTTTACTAGGGATAAGATGAAATCAAGAATTTTGGGATCGGAAAAATATTTTGGAAAGTTAATTTTCTACGAAGTCTGTAAATTGACCAGTACACATACACCAATTGGCGGTCGACCTGAATCGACATAGTGTGGACACAGCTTTAAGAGTATAATGGATTTTATTTGTGACAGTTTCAGTCGACTTTTCGTCTAAATATGCTCTTTTCTTCTTCATCAAACTGATATTCTTGTGTTAACTTCTGTGACATGCGCTATAATTTCTTATAGCAGACAGTTGAAAATAATCAGAATGAAATTCAGGGCAACATTTAAAGCGATGTATCCATGTTCAATTTATCTCTTGAAAATAATGTATTAATAGATTTGTCTAAAATAGAAAAAAATTTACAGGACTATTTAAATTAAATATAAATATTCTTCTCATATTTTTTAGTATTTATCTAAAGCATTATTACTATCTCTCAATGAGAAATTTAATTTCCAAACATTGATTTATATCCTGTGATACTCTTGCAGAAGTAAGTTTAGTTGTTTTATTCTAAGGATCGAATAAGTTCTTGTTACGCAGAACTTGATTCTCTGGAGTTTCTGCAACTCGTGCAGGATTGAAGTTTTGGTCTCTATGCTGCGGTTCCTTTTTATCATTAGTAATATGAACAGATTTTATTTATAAAGCCTCCTCTCTGTTACTCTTATTTATCAATATTTATAAAATGTGGTCTGAAATTAAGGAAAACCCCTGCACCATATAAACTATCAATTAGCCAAAATGAAAAATAGTCAAATTGTAGACATAGTCAAAATGAAAAATAAAGAAATATGATATTCATAGAAGTATATCTAAAAACCTCAGGAATAAGAAGATTTAAGAAATCTTTCAAGTAACATCTGATCTGCCGTTGAGGAAGTCTATTTATAAAATATCGATTAACAAATTAATAACAATAAATAATTTAATAAAGTTTATCAAATTTATTAATAAATAATTAAGTATATTATCTTATTCGCTTGAGGATTTTTTAAAATTAAAACGTCGAATTTTTATTTTGCTGTAAAATGATAATTTTCTTATTTATTTTTTTGTTTATTTTATTAAATATATAATTAAATTAATTTTTGTAGTATTGATGAATATTAGTTTTATTGAGATATGTATATTTTGTTTTTTTATTCTTTCTTCTTTCGTCTAATTATTTTAAGGACGACGAATTTGGAATCGGCTAGCTACAGGATTGAGGTAGATCGAAAATTAAGCTAAGCCTCTCTTCCTATCAATTTACATAAGAAGCATTTATATTTATTTAATAAAAAATAACTAAGTTTTTGTTTAAATATTTTACATGATTGTAAGAATAGAGTAATAACACAAAAGCCATGTGTTCATTTACAAGCATCGAAGAATGAGGCAGAAGAGTTAAAATGAAAAAAAAAGATTTATTAGCTCAGTTCAGCAAAATAAATCTCAGAAATAAATTTAAGGAGTATTTCAACTAACGGGTGACCTGCCATTGACAAATTCAATTTGTAAAATGTCATTTTTTTTCTCTCTTACAAATTTTTATTCACAGCTGTTATAGGAGAAACAGTAAGGGTAATTTTCTCATAGTGTAATAATACAGGCCTCATAGGCGTGTGGGAGAGTAGCACTCAACAGTACCTCCATGCATGGATTAAAAAAAAAGTATTTATTTGAGCGAATCTCTCATCGAGCCTCTTTTAAGCCATTTAAGAGTATTTCCAGGGAATGTCAGTCGAGGCCATGTCATTGATGAGTACCTTGTTGTCCAAGAAGTCTTTCGTGAAATCTTCTATAAAGGTCTATAAATATGAATTGACAAATTAATAACATTTTCCCGATCCTGGAATCGACTCACGGTTGAAATAACCGAAATATAATGTTGTGACATTATCTGGACTCCCGGGAGAGTACAGCTACATGAATAAATAAATTCATCGAAATAACTGGGTGAATGAAATTTACAATTATGCCTTATTACATATATTATTGATTAAATTCAGAAGAAATTCATTTATATCTACCTTTTTTTTATTTTTATTTTTTTACTTTTTCTAAGATAATATATAATCGTTATATTTTACCTATTATAACGAATCGTTCCAGCAGATAATACTGAATCATCTAACAAGGGGATTACTCATTCAGTCCCACACGGATCTTGTCAATTGTTTTGGAGGTTCCTGGTCAAAAAATATTAGAGACGTGTTTTGCCGTTCTGACTAAAGTAACCTAGAAGCCAATTAAAAAAATGAAATAGCATTAAACTGATTTATTTTATATCACGAGTTTAAAAAATTATATCGACAGGATTCTTGCACTATTTTTTTTTACTTTCGAGTGTAAATGTAAAGATTAATACAGCTGCTTCATGGATTTTGGTTGCGGAACTGAAATTAAAAAAAAAAATTATCACATCTTTATGAAAACTGCTTTATATATTATTTACACACAAAATAACGTCAGATTCTAATTTAAACCTCAAAAGAACCCGTAAATATCAAATTTCATCCAAATAAAAAAATCGTAACCTTCAAAATTTGTCTGACCAAAAGTTATGCAGTTTTTGTTTTATTGATAAAAACTTGAATTATGGTTAGACGGTTAAGTGTATCAATTTTATATTTTTACCCAAAATATAGGGTGGTAAGAAGCTTGTTTTCATCATGTTTGTAACCAAGTTATGGTAATTTAAAGAAAGGTTACTAATAATAATCCGTACATTTTACACACGTATAGAGGGTATCTCTTAGTGTAAAAAAAAAATTGGGTTAAACTAGATCAAAAATGTAGCTAAATGCCGCAAATCTCATCTTTCTATTTCAATCCGTTGCTGATATACGATAAATCAAAGACTTTTTTGAGGAAATCACGTTTTTTCCTATAAAAACTGTAATATCTCCATTTTGTTTAAATATTTTACGAATTTTGGCCACATTTTCGGATTAAGCATTAAATTTCCTATAAGAACAGAGTACACGTAATCTTGAATTTTACAAACTTGGTATCTAAAGAACAGCTTGATCTTCACCTTATTTGGGGAAGTCACAATGTCTTATTTACTTCAACGCTCACCGTTTTTCGTAAAAACTATCCACAAAACGTCAAATCTCACAAAAACTTGCAAATTTAATCAGCTTTCGAATGATATGTAAAATTTAATGATTTTGTTTAAATTTCATGGTGGTATTTACTTTTGAAACCGAAAAAACATGGTGTTCTCATTTGGTATACAAATCAGTTACTTGGGTAAATAAAACATTATGACAATCCCTTAGTGGAAATGGGCATTTTAAACATAAAAAAACTCTTCATTGGAATAAAAAGAAAAAAAAATATATTGTTTAATAGAAAATAAAGGAAAACTGTCAATAAATTGACACCAGATCAGAGGATCTTATGTTATTACATCTATTTATTTATTATTATTTAGGATTTATTTTATTAGTTTTTCAATTAAGGTTTAAAACTCAATGATAATGAACATAGACCTCAATTTTGCTGTTAGCTTCTGAATGCAGATTGAGTCTAAGAATATACTTTTTGAAGTGAATTTTATGGGCAGATGAGTCTGTTTTTACAGGGGATGGCATTTCTATCCATCCATGTAAAACGTTGGTTTATATTTGTATTGCTTTCGAATAATGTGGAGAAGCTGCATGGTGTTGGAAAATCATATTATGCCAAACTTAAGGTGGAATATCGTGATGAAGTCGGGGTAGGATATTTTGTAACAAATCTTAGTAATTTCATCATTCAATCTGTTGGGCAAACTTTGATTGTTCAACAATATTTGACAGCGATACAAATATGAATTCACCAACAATACTCCACATAGAATGGTAGAAATCCCCTGTAAAAATGAGACTCATTCAGCCATAAATTCACCGCAAAAAGTGGTATTCTTTAATATCATCTGCATTCAGAAGCTTATAGCAAAATTGAGGTCTATGTTCATTATCATTGAGTTTTAAACCTTAATTGAAAAACTAATAAAATAAATCCTAAATAATAATAATAAATAAATAAATGTAATAACATAAGATCCTCTGATCTGGTGTCAATTTATTGACAGTTTTCCTTTATTTTCTATTAAACAATTTTTTTTTTTGCTTTTTATTCCAATGAAGAGTTTTTTGTGTTTAAAATGCACATTTCCATTAAGGGATTGTCATAATGTTTTATTTACCCAAGTAACTGATTTGTATACCAAATGAGAACACCATGTTTTTTCGGTTTCAAAAGCAAATATCACCATGAAATTGAAACAAAATAATTAAGTTTAACATATCATTCGAAAGCTGATTAAATTTGCAAGTTTTTGTGAGATTTGACGTTTTGTGGATAGTTTTTACGAAAAACAGTGAGCGTTGATGTAAATAAGACATTGTGACTTCCCCAAATAAGGTGAAGATCAAGCTGTTCAATAGATACCAAGTTTGTAAAATTCAAGGTTACGTGTACTCTGTTCTTATAGGAAATTTAATGCTAAATCCGAAAATGTGGCCAAAATTTGAAAAATATTTAGACAAAATGGAGATATTACAGTTTTTGTGGGAAAAAAACGTGATTTCCACAAAAAAGTCTTTGATTTATCGAATATCTGAAATGGATTGGAATAGAAAGGTGGGATTTGCGGCCTTAAGCTACATTTTTGATCTAGTTTAACCCAATTTTTTTTACACTAAGAGATACTCACCCTGTATATACATTATATATAATATAGTATATATATATATATATATATATATATATATATATATATATATATATATATAATATATAATGTATCTATCATTGTTTTATATATATATATATTTTTTTTTTAATTGGATAAGCGTTTTTCAATATTTCCGAGTGTGCTGAATCCGAATCTTAAGTTAAAATCAGAATGTATTTTCGTATAAGAATTTTATTTCCCTTGAAGAGGATAAAAAAATAATATTTTTTGTTTTTATTGAGTGAACGAGTAAATCTATAAAGGAGGTAACTTAAAAAAAAAATGGTAAAAAAAAAAAAAAGAAAAAGAATGTTGGATCTTAAAGTTAAAAGCAAAAAAACAAACATAAAAAAGGTTCGATTTTTTTTTTTTTTTTTTTTTTTTTTTTTAAACTACAATGTATGTAGCGGCTACGTTTTTTATCGGGAATATATTTTACAAGTTGTAATAACCCCATATTTTATTTTTAAAAAACTTGTAATAACCAGAGACTAATAAAAAAACAGAAAGGTTATTTAACCGATGATAATTAAACATAAATTCCATATGATTAGAGTTGTTATGGTACTGAGTTTAGTTAATTTCGATTATTACGTGTGGCCGGATACGGCACAATACCCGTGGCTACATTCTTCGTTAAATTATCTTTAAAAAATAAACATTTTGGTGCACGAATCGTTTCGATATCATTATTTAAATACGAGATATAAAATAAATTAGTTTAATGCTATTTCATTTTTTTTTATTGGCTTCTAGGATCCTTTATTCGGAAAGGGAAAAGTACGTTTCTAATATTTTTTGACTAGGAACCTCTAAAAAAATTTCCGACAAGATCCGTCAGATACTGAGTATCTCCTCTTCTTGCACGAGTAAGTTTAAAATCATGCAACAATTTTTTTTTATTTCAATCGCTATTATTTTTTACTTTTTACAAAATTTGATAGTTTAATATCTCTGGATTCAGATTATAATTATATAATGTCAAAGGATATTTAAAACACTTTATAGAATATTTTGTTGTCTAACAGATAGACGCCAATATTATCTAAGAGCTGTATATTCTAAAAAGGGGCAGCAAGATAAGTCCCCTATATCTCTCTTTTATCTGATCCCTGCGGTACAAGGCGTTACGCCCAACACCCTTTTCACAGCTTTGTTACCATGTTGTTAAGTTAACTAGTTCTTAAGGAGTGAAATTGTATCAATAACCATATGTATAGTGAAAGAACTTTACTTACATTATCGGAAATCAAAGCATATCTTGACTTTGAAAGTCTAAAAATGATCCTAAATCAATTAATAAACTGTAATTAACTATTTGAAAAGAACAAAACAGAAATAATAAGTTTCTAACTAAACACGATATTAGTTCAGCAATTAAGTTTGATTCCACAAAAACAATCCGGGTAATATTGATAATCCGGTAGTGTAGGTAGAAAATAATATTAGCATTGAACATTTACGGCAAAAAGGGAAATAAATAGAACCAAACTTCGAGAAATTAAGCTTGATACATACGTAAGGTGTTTTTAAAAAAATGAAAGTTTAATGGAATAATTATGACCAAACTCATGGGCTAACACTATAAATACATGAACCGTGTAACATTCACACTATTCTCAAATACTAGAAAAACATACAAGAGAAGGAAGAAAAATCCAAAACACATTTTACTTCATGAAAAATTGTAATTTGTTTCATATAATTTATGTTAGTACTAAGACACTAATGTGTCGATGCTCATTATCATTACATGCTGGCTAGAGAATTTTAATCGAGGTGAAATCGTTTATTCAATCAAATAACAGAACAAAATTAAATAATCGAAGAGTACTTTAACAAACTTGAGGCAAAACTAAAATTTATGATTTCATTCTGTAACCCTCCGCTTGGAAATTTGTTTTCTAACTTTATTACTGTTGTTCTTAACTACTACTCTGTAAATTACTTAGAAAAAAGTAATATTGACTTAAACCTGAATTAAATCAAGAAGTAGAAACTAAAGTTATTCTAAATTTACTATTGAAACAAACTGTAGACAAGGTTAAACAATTATAGAGCAGCATTGGTTTAATATTTCATTAGAATATTTTAAACATTCAAACTCATCAAGAGTACTATTAAATGAATATTATTAGGGTGATTCTCAAACTATAGGCAATTTCCGTGTCTCGTGAGATCTATAGGAATATACATAATTAAATTGCATGTTTGCTAGCATCATATAATGCATTTAACTATAGATTTTTTGGCTTAATTAAATAATTATTATTTTTGTAAAGTAGAAGGATAAAATTTAATTAAACGATAATGGTAGTGTATATATGGTGCCTAAATTCTGATTGAGGCTACTCAGTATGTTGTCCTTAATTATATTGTAATTACCGTGCATAAAAGTTAAAACGAAGCTGTAGGAAGATGGTATCAGATAATGGCCGCTTGCTGGATAATAGAGAGATATAAGCTACATTCATACTTTTCATTTAAATTATTATTATTGTGGTGGTCATATCATGACACCACAAAGAATCGTGAAGAAAAAGATAGAAGTGACGTTACCTTCCTAGACACATGTGTTATATAAATATTAACTAATTTATTCTGAGTTTAATAACTGTATTCGTTTATTAAATATAACCAGTCCTTTACAGTTTCATTAGAGTTATTCTGAGTATACTAAATTGGTGACCCCGAAATGGATGCGATAAAAAAAACAAATCACTGCTTTAGAAAATGAAATCTCTCAGCTTAAAAGCAACTCACAACCAGAGCATCAGCAAACACCCACTGTAAGTCATGTTTCTATTAAATTTCCACCCTTTTGGAAAGCTGAAGCAGATCTGTGGTTCGCACAAATAGAAGCACAGTTTGAAATAGCAAAAATTACAAACGAAATAACAAAATTTAATCACCTAGTAGCAAATCTGGATAGTGAAACTATAAAGTCAGTTGCCGA
The DNA here is from genome assembly GCA_003667255.2 of Euschistus heros. Classification (NCBI taxonomy): domain Eukaryota; kingdom Metazoa; phylum Arthropoda; class Insecta; order Hemiptera; family Pentatomidae; genus Euschistus; species Euschistus heros. Next base: position 173,022 of record RCWM02001009.1, read on the forward strand.
CATTCTACGATCCACAGATCCCCCAGCCGATTATATTCTGCTTAAAAAAACCATTATTAAACGTTGTACTGAAAGCAATGAGCAAAAAACTCGCAAGTTACTATCAGGGTTAGAATTAGGAGACAAAAAACCCTCACAACTATTGAGGGACATGAAAGCTTTGAAAACTTCGTCAATGTCAGAAGAAATAATCAAGCACCTGTGGATACAGAGACTTCCAGTAGCCACCCAAGCAATTTTACAGGCGACAGACGGGAACTTAGATAAGTTAAGCGACATTGCAGACAACATAGCCGATATTAATAACCCGTCGTCCGTCTGCACTATCACAGACAAAAATCGACAAGTTGATTCGGATCTCAGACAGGAAGTAGAAGCATTGAGAGGTGAGGTAAGAAAAATTTCTTCACAATTTAGAAGACGATCACCAACCCCAGGCAGAAGCAGAACACGAGCACAACAGCGGTCAGGTTTCTCACAGCGCGCATATTACAGCCCCAGCCCTAAGGAGTGCTGGTATCACCAAAAATTTGGCAAAGAAGCTAAAAGATGCCAACCACCATGCTCTTTCAGTTCAAAAAACTAGTTCTGAGGCAGGCAACGGCGGCGAGCACCAGCCACACGAAGACAAGCCGCCTTTTCTTAACTGACCGAAATACTAAAGTCCCATTTTTAGTTGACACAGGAGCAGATGTATCTATAATTCCTCCAAGATCTGGGGATAGGAAAACAACGCCCTCAAAATTCTTACACGCAGCGAACAACTCGCGCATAGCTGTTTACGGGCAACGCAAACTTAAATTGGACTTTGGACTTTCAAAGTTATTTCATTTCTCATATCTCATAGCTGACGTCTCCAAACCTATAATCGGATCCGACTTAATCACACATTTTAATCTTTTGGTTGATTTACCCGGAAAAAAAATCATCGATAGGAACTCATATCTTTCTCTACGTACATCCGTTTTACAATGCGACATCGAACCAACAGGCAGAATCAGCATAATTGATCCAATCGACCCTATAAAAGCGCTACTTAAAACATACGGTTTAGACTCTCCACCCACTTTGCAAGAAGTCACAAAAGTGAAGCACTCAACACAACATCGCATCGAAACTAAAGGAAATCCCGTGAGTTGTAGACCTAGAAGATTAGCACCTGACAAACTACTGCTGGCCAAAAACGTATTTGAAACCATGGAATCTTTAGGTCTATGTCGCCCTTCGAGCAGTTTATGGGCTAGTCCCTTACATATGGTGAAGAAAAAGAACGTGGAATGGCGACCATGTGGGGATTATAGATTATTGAACTCGGTTACCATACCCGATAGATACCCACTTCCCAATATCCAGGACACGTCTAATTTTTTACACAACAAAAAAATTTTTTCTACCATCGACTTAGTACGAGCTTACCAACAGATTCCAGTAGCACCTGAACATGTCGACAAAACCGCCATAACAACCCCATTTGGTTTATATGAATTTCTTTTTATGCCATTCGGATTGAGAAACGCGGCTCAGACTTTTCAACGCTTTATAATAAAATCCTTCACAATCTTCCATTTTGCTTCATATACTTAGACGACATCCTCATAGCTTCAGACAACCTAAACGAACACATGCAAAACCTAGAAACAGTCTTCCAACGCCTAAAAGAATGTGGCATCACGTTAAACTTATCAAAATGCGTTTTCTGCAAACCGTCGGTATCATTTCTGGGCCATGAGATTTCGAAATTTGGCATTAGACCAATTGAGAATAAAATAAAATCAATCAAGGAGTTTCCGCGCCCCAATACAATCTCACAACTCCGCAGATTTTTGGGTAAGCTTAACTTCTATAGAAGGTTTATTCCACATGCTGCACATAGCCAGGCACCGTTAAATGCCATAAAGGGGGCAAAACACTCCGTTATTACCTGGACAACCGAATTGGATACCGCTAATTGTATTCGTTTATTAAATATAACCAGTCATTTACAGTTTCATTAGAGTTATTCTGAGTATACTAAATTATTATTATCATTACTATTACTTAAATCAATATTGATTTTATAAAACTTATAAATTTTATAATATCCCAGAGTTTAAGGGATTTTAAGTATTTCCCTAATAGTTAAAAAGTACTGACGATACTCTATGCTTCACTGACACAGGTTCTTGACAGTTAACACAAGTCGGGTCTTAAAGCCACGGAGAAGGTAGCCAGGGAAGAATTCTTAATGATCGATTCTCAGGTGGAACAAAATTGTTTCCTAGTTTCCTGAGTGCATATAGTTTATTCACTATTTGCCCAAGAACGTTGTTTCCATTGGCTTCGATGAATAGGTTACGTATTACGCTTAATGTTTACAATATTAAGCAATCATTATCTGGTAACTAAAACAATTTATTTAGATTATGGCAAACATGAAGCTTCTATATATTTCACATTATGAAATCTTGATATAATAGACTGGCCTTAAAATAGCTTAATTCATGAGAGGTAAGCCTGAACTAAATCTTGGAATTCAATTTTAATATTCTTTAGAATTCGTTTTTTTTTTTCAGTGTAAACTTCATAAACAACTTAAATTACCAGTCTCTCCATAGAACCTGTAAGGAAATATTTCATTATGGATATTTTTCATTTACTATTAACATTAAAACTTGGTAGCCTCTTAATAAAGAGACAAAATAAATTTGAAAATTCTCAGCGCGATTATACTTTCATCAGAGCAGAAATTTTCTTATTGTGGGTAAAAGAATGTATTAGATGAGGAAAAATTCAGATTTCATTAATTTTTTAATTCTTGTTTATTACTAAATTAGTTTTAATTTTAATAAAATTAGATGAAGAGTAAGTTACCAAGAGCGGAAGATGAGGTATGGTAACCATCTCGTCTCCTGTCAGCGGCAGGCTCTTCTCTTTCAAGAAGTACCAAGTGTTGAGGTTGCTGTATGTTATCGTGTCTTCTGCGATATCGTCCACTAAGTTCACCTTCTCCTTCCATTCTCTATCCATAAACATATTGAGAATATTAGAATATTTTTACAATTGTATAATAATGTGATATTCTTTCGAGGTATAAATGTTCTGATATAGAATAATTGAATATTATGACAAAAATCGTTTGGAGATTCTTAATTTTTTGGAATATAAATACTAATACAATTATTTGTGTCATGACTGTGTACAATTTAGCAGCTCAACTAGAAAAATTATACAATAAAAAAAAAAAGGAATAGGTACAAGCATGTAAGTTATTGATACTCTTTTCATCATTTTCTCTATATATTGGTTTATTGTAAAAATAAAGTAGATTTTCTCGGGATCACCTGTGGTGTAGTGGTTAGCATAGCAACATACTAAACCCAAGATCGCGGGTTCGCAGCCCGGCAGATGACCTTAGGATTTTTTAAAGGGTGTAAAAAACCCTTAGCTATGCCGTCCTTCGGAAGGGGCGTAAAATGGGGGTCCCGAGCCTGTGCGATGTCAGGTACTCGTTAAAGATCCGTATTCTATTTATACCTGGATAGGCAAAATTTAGGACTCCCACCGTAGCATCGTCCGATTAGCCATAGCAGCATAAAGTGACGTTAAACGAAATAAACAAACAAGTAGATTTTCTTAAGTGGCAAAAAAGAAGTATGATAATTTTGTGTAGTTTATAGTGTTGAGTTTTGAACACCAACTTCTCTCACGATGTCCCGAGCAGTTTTGCGAGGTTTTTTATGTACCAAGCCAAAGTTGATGGTCGTGATCAACAACAAAAGGCCTACCACGATCTTCCTTGTCTTCGGGATCAAAATCTCTAAGAAGATAATTTTGTACCATCGCTGCGCTGTATATTCACTGGACCTTCCTTCACTATAGTAAACATAGCTATTAGGCACAATTTGAGCTGCACTTCGACCAAGTTTGAACTCGTAAAAATAAATTACACGTTAATATTGTTTTGACATAGTGCATTTCAGAGAAAATGTAGCATATCAACAAATTGTTGAGCAAAAAATAAAATTAACAACCACTTTTTATAATCCATTAACTAAAATAGAGTATTATATTTATTTACTTGGCAAGCACTTGCCTTAACGATATTAATATTCATTATTTTTGCACCAACTCAATATTTGTTTTATGGTAAACATTTGATAGCTTTTTCATCACCATTTTTTGGACTTAATGTAGTTTCTGCAGCATATAATAGTAGTATATGCTACTACTATACTACTATCGGCAATTTAGTAGACTTTTTTGTTGTCAGAGAATCAGGCCAATGTTAGTCAAGGACCAAAAGGACGGAAATCCAAAGGGGGTTATATGGGAAGAGAGAATGTCCTTTGTGAAAACCGTGATTATTAAATTAATTTCTAATTTGGACAACAATACCGGACCATCATGCGATCGTTAAAAATTGTTTGATATCAAAATAACTTCCTTTCAAAAATTAAAAACAATTTAATGAATTTTGAAAAGGGCAAAAACTAATTTGCCAGGAAGGAAAGTAACCAAGGATGTTTTGCGGCCGTAAAAATTCTCTCGATAATCCGAACGCCGTTATGGGAAAAATAAAAATAATCAGAATCGTAAGCACAAACTGAGAGAGGGAAGGTGGTGTGCTGTTGTTGTGCCTCTGTTGGTTTTTGCCTTCAGTCGCTCTCTAACTGCTACAGCAACAGTCTGAATGCTTCTGAATGTTTACCCCAGTTGATTACGCTAAAGAAAAGCCGTGATTTAGCAGCCAAAAAACGTTCTTCAACCTTAGTTCAGAAAAAAAATGAACGGCTATTTCCCAAATGTTTAGCTTTTCGTTTTCTTTTTTTTTTTTTTTTTTTTTTATCTTTCAGTACAGTATATACATACTATGTACAATATTACGAAGTTCATGTGCAATACATCACATAAAATGTAGTTACCTTACTGTAGCACAGTAGTATTTCATAAAACAAACTATTTATCTTTAACATTACAACGTGCTTCTTATTTTATAGGAACCAGTATGTTAGTGTTTATTTTTTGCATGCTACATACTATGCCTGGAAAGCACTTTGTTTGGTAATCCGAACGATTAAACAGTCCGAACCACCCACCCTATTCTTCACTTGATTTAGCAAGGAAAAATCTGTGTACAGTGCCCAAACGGGACGAGCAGAATCATAGCCTTAGACCTAAATCCAAACACATTTATTTATTTTTTAATCGATTAAAAGATTTTAAGTTTGTAATAACCATGTCATAACTCTGGATATAATCTATATTTACAGCATATCTATTTCGGAAACGTTTGCATCCAAATATAGGTTATTTTCCTTTATCGATGCATTGATCCATTGTTATATAACTACCTAATTAGTATACTTTATAATAATTCAAAAGAGTTAACTAAGAAACAATGTGAGTTGCTGAGGGATATATTCTAAGCTCTTATCAGTAGGATTATCTCGATGGGTGATACTATTTAGCAAAAGTTCGAGTTTTGCTGAGGCATTGTTATGACTAAGGCTATGAAAGAAATGCATTTCCACATTCATCCTAGCCAACTAATGTATCGAAATAAAAATGTTTTAAGGCATCTGATATCAATATGAGTTATTTTTGTTTTGCTTATTCTGACATAAATACATATTTTTACATATTTATGAAGTAATTGCATATTTATTTGCATATCTCCTATATCAGCATTTGACATTTGAATTGTTTTATGTTAAAAAAAATATATATATAAAAACTTTAAAATAGTGAATGGGAACTTCTCCTATTCTTTTTTTCCGCCAAATGAATGAGCTCGTGTTTGTCTAGTCGCATTTATTTCTCTTGGAATTGTTTAACCAGATTAAATTCTTATTCTGGATCCACTCAAACACTTCTCCATACCCTCATCCTGTTACCCAGTTACCCAGTCTCTAACTCAGTGTCCACTAAGACACATCATTTGTTAACTGTTTATTTGTCTACTGCTAAAATCAGTCTAGCAAAGATGAAAGATCTTGTTGGGATGTATGTACGTGAGTTCTCAATGGAGACTTTTAAGGGAGATGGATACGTTTTTTATTCTGTTCGTATTGATAAAGTAGTATCGACTGCTGCGCGGTGTTTAGGAACCCAGCACACACAATAAGCCGAGCACAAATATAACAAAGGTGAGAAGTCAAAATTTGAAAAAAATAAATTTGGTTACACAAACTGCCACTGGTTTAGCAAAGCCTTGTTGCGATACCGATTTTTGTTCGACTTCAGTTCGAGCTGATATACCATTTCATAAACTAAGCCACTTCTAGTTTTAAAACAATTAGTTAATTATATATTATTTTATTTTTGAAGAGAAAAGATTTGACCCGGTCGGGATTCGAACCCAAGTTTCCACCTCTCTAGCGTGGCGCCTTATCCAACTAGGCCACCGGGGTCGTATCCGAACTAGGCAAATCTTCTCTCTTCAGTGATCCATAACCCCGGGCACTTGCAAATCGCGATGTGATTCCGGGGATGAATGTTCATATTGAACATTACATTTAACTTGGATCTATTGACAATCCGTCACCGGTATATATATATATATATATATATATATATATATATATATATATATATATATATATATATATGTAATTTTTCTTGATATAAATCAATATTATTAAATATATTATTTTATTTTTGAAGAGAAAAGATTTGACCCGGTCGGGATTCGAACCCAAGTTTCCACCTCTCTAGCGTGGCGCCTTATCCAACTAGGCCACCGGGGTCGTATCCGAACTAGGCAAATCTTCTCTCTTCAGTGATCCATAACCCCCGGGCACTCGCAAATCGCGATGTGATTCCGGGGATGAATGTTCATATTGAACATTACATTTAACTTGGATCTATTGACAATCCGTCATCGGTATATATATATATATATATATATATATATATATATATATATATATATATATATATATATATATATATATATATGTAATTTTTCTTGATATAAATCAATATTATTAAATATATTATTTTATTTTTGAAGAGAAAAGATTTGACCCGGTCGGGATTCGAACCCAAGTTTCCACCTCTCTAGCGTGGCGCCTTATCCAACTAGGCCACCGGGGGGTCGTATCCGAACTAGGCAAATCTTCTCTCTTCAGTGATCCATAACCCCCGGGCACTCGCAAATCGCGATGTGATTCCGGGGATGAATGTTCATATTGAACATTACATTTAACTTGGATCTATTGACAATCCGTCACCGGTATATATATATATATATATATATATATATATATATATATATATATATATATATATATGTAATTTTTCTTGATATAAATCAATATTATTAAATATATTATTTTATTTTTGAAGAGAAAAGATTTGACCCGGTCGGGATTCGAACCCAAGTTTCCACCTCTCTAGCGTGGCGCCTTATCCAACTAGGCCACCGGGGTCGTATCCGAACTAGGCAAATCTTCTCTCTTCAGTGATCCATAACCCCCGGGCACTCGCAAATCGCGATGTGATTCCGGGGATGAATGTTCATATTGAACATTACATTTAACTTGGATCTATTGACAATCCGTCACCGGTATATATATATATATATATATATATATATATATATATATATATATATATATATATATATATATATATATATATGTAATTTTTCTTGATATAAATCAATATTATTAAATATATTATTTTATTTTTGAAGAGAAAAGATTTGACCCGGTCGGGATCCGAACCCAAGTTTCCACCTCTCTAGCGTGGCGCCTTATCCAACTAGGCCACCGGGGTCGTATCCGAACTAGGCAAATCAGTTAATTATGTTTATGACAATGTACACGTATTGCTCTTTTTTAGTTTTCAAAATAATTTAGATAGTTTTGGTATTTAATTTTGTATTTTATCCAATATATTAGCATTTTTTTATTGCATATAACTCACAACCCTAGTTATGACTTATGGTGTAATATCAACTGAGGATTAACCCTGGGGTCCGGATATCCGCCTCTTGGAGCATACCCAACCTAGATAATGTCAGCACCCTTAACGGAGGGAAACATTAAGTGGTTAAGCGTGTCCTAGTTAGTAGTACATCCCTGCTAAAGGTTATTATACTGTATCTGATTCTAAGATAACATCTTATAATTAAAATATCAGTTCACTCAAATAGTATAATTCTAAAATAACAAAAATTAGAATCACTTGAACGTAAAAAAACAAAAACAAACTAGAACATATTTGATTAGTTGATACATATATCATCAAAATATAATGTATCTAAACAGAGTTTTACAAAATATCATCCTTTTGGATGTTTTAATGTGGTTGAAGGTAAGTAAAACTTAGTGTTACAATTAAAGAGCGACATTCAGTGGCGATGTTACACTGAGATTAAGGTAATAACAAAGGAATAAATAATACGACAAAAAGTGTAAAATAAAAAAATATATTAATATTAATAATATATTTATATATATATATATATATATATATATATATATATATATATATATATATATATATATATATATATATAGTTATATATTTATATAACCATATTAATAATAAATAAATAAATAAACAGAAATTAAAAGAGAGTTTTAAGGCGGGAATTCGTCCTTCCATTCCAGTTGGTTGGCTTTGGAGCAGTAGGAAGGATGTAAAATTTGATGTGGCAACGTTTTATTAGCTGAACAGGGTTATCTAAATCAAATCGTGAAGCAAATACTTCAACGTAAATCTTGACATAACATTTATATAATTCAGATTTATGTAAACAGCCAGTCCGAGCTCATAGCGAGCAAAGTGCTCCCATTGAACAATAGGCATATTCTCAAACAATAGGTTCAGATTCAGGACCCGTAATGTGCATAGATGTTCAGTAATTGAAACCATTATTATTTAATAAATCTTAATAAAGCTTTAAAAAATATATTTTTAAAATTAAATTAATGTTTTTAAAGCAATTTCTAGAATTATCCAACGTTTAAGGGGTAACTAAAGACTGATTGGTGATATTGAAGTTGTAACGTATGCAATGAATTTTATTGGACCTATATTTAAAAGCAAAACTAATAATGTGTGTTAATTTAATTTATTCTCAAGATAACTTTTGATTTTTGAATACACGCTTTTTTTTAAGCCATCTTACACCTGAATCTATTTCTAGGAAAAATATTCATCGTCTTTTTCGCCTATTGTTGGCATATATAACCGATATATTTGAACTCCTCGCTGTAGAATTGTTGTATTTAATAGAGATCCGTCAGATTATTTTAAAATGCTAACTTATCATTGATGTGTGTCCTTATGTTTTATTTGAACACCATTGGCATTCATTAGGGCTACCTAAAACATATGCATGACAAAAAAAAATACCTATATAAAAAAAAAAAAAATGAAAGCGTAAATTATAAAGATAAAATGTTTAATTTGGCTAATGAAAGTTCCTTATAACGAATCCCAGGTATTTCCTTTAAAGCCAGTCCAGCAATTTCTTTTCGAGGCCTCGATACGACATGTTTTATTTAGAGGGTGGTTTGAAGGCTTTGCGCCCAACCTTCCCCCTTCATCTAGGCTTAGGGCTGGCCATGGTTTCAGCTTGCTGCTTCTACTAGCTGAGTTCCAACGTTCCATTTATAGAATATTTATTTAAAATTCCGTATTATTTATTACATCAATGATAGAATTGATTAAATCCTATGATAATGTAATGTTAATATACCTCTTTCAGAATTAGCAATGAGGTGGAATTTTTCTCATAGTTGTACATTTTCAATGTATTTTTCATTTGTTCCCTACTTTGCAGTTCAGAGATGCCTCCTAAAATGTTAGTAAATATTGTTTTGTTTTAATTTAAACTGATGTTATTCGTTAGTAATTGGTAAAATACAGTGTCATTCCTTGTCAAAATTTTGTATTTAAACGTTTCTGAAATTAAGTTGACATTAATGTTTCACTTATGGAATGATGGTCTCGGATTGTTCCGAGAAGATGTAAGTGAAGATGATACAAATAGGTTGTCAAAAAACCAATATTTAGCAGTGGAAAATTATCCACAACGAAGAATGTTTGGTCAAAAAATATTCTCATCCATATCGAAGAGACAAGTTTGCACTTATGAGGATACTGTTACTACAATTAAGATTCGTTATGAAAAAGGGACTATACGAACCAATACGGTTGAAAACGCTCTATTCGTTGACTCCCCCATCAAATTAACTGCTACAGGGATATTTATTCAACATTACATTCATGTATACATACTATACATGGGAAGAGTTGACAAATCATCCTCAATTATTTATCGCAATGTCGAAATAGACTCAGAGGAATACCCGCTATTAGAGTAATGTACAGTGAGCAGAAGGGTAACTAACGAAATCCGTTTCGACAACGTTGGCAATTTTATTAGAAGAGGCAAGAAGTATAACAAGCTAAAAATTATATTGAATTCCATAGCAAATAAATTGTTTAAGATTTTTTTTTGTTATCAAATTTATTATTCTCGATATATTGTTTAAAAAATTATCATTTCATTGTCTTTACTTATATGTATATACAGTAAATGGTACTACTAGAGAGTAATTTATAGGTACCCTCGTTCCCTCTAGTGGAACATACCGTTTGGATGGGACTTAACGCATACAATGTGTTTCGAATTTTCTTGATAGCATCATTAAATAACTTATAAATTACTACTATACAAAATATTTGGTTACAAAAAGCTGGCTCTAAATGAATTACGCAAATAGTTCGGAGACATTTAAAAATGATTAGGTCCTGCCAGTATATGATTATGACATAGATTGCAACACTGTTGTTTTGGTAAATGAATGAACATTGCCTTAATTTATCTCTAGCAATATTTGTATTGCTACATGAATTAATTTTTTTTTGATGGTTTGATTTCTGTCAAAATTAGTTTTTATAAAAATAAATGGTGTTTTAATGTACATATTTAAATAATATCGTAACATATTTCTTAAGTAAAATAATTCTTCAATTTCGAAAATAAAAAAAGTTTAATGTTGATATGAAATATTCATTTATTCATTGATTCATCTTTATTCATTTCTATATTAGCTCTTGCAATTATTGAGACTTAAGGTAGCTTAGTTTTAATTTCAGACGGCAATGCTTCATCAGTATCTTTTCATTCTAATTTTTATAAACCCCCAAAAAAAGGCTTCCAAATTTTCGGACATCTCCCTGTGTTCCTCTAACAACCCTTATTAATATTTTATTGTAACCAATCTATTTGCAATTCCTATCTGCTTCCATAAGAAAATTGTTTATAATAAATATTGTCTCGTTTTGAGATTTTCTACTCTTTTGATTTGTAAAGGCTTATTTCTCATTTATTCAAAAAAATATTTCTTTTTCCATCTTCTAAAATAATTATTTTTCGACAATATGTCTACTTGTATACTTTTATTGGATTTTTTACAAATAATAAAATAAACAAAATTAAAAATTAAAGTAAAAGTAATATAAGAAATACGAACAAAAGTAATGGTAAATGAATAAAAAATTACCGCCTGCGATTTGTGTTTATCATAGTACATGCATTGTCTTACCACTTCTGTGGGAAAATCCTTGACCCACGGATTATGAAATGATTGGAAGAAAATAAACTAGATTTATATGTACATTGAATGAAAAATATATTTACAGTTACCAGGATATATATTTATATACACTGCACATATTCACTTACACACCCATGCACACAACCCTACACATAAGCATTGTCAAGTTAATAGATAGTAAGTGAAGTGAAAAATTTGAATTATTATAAAATAGATGATCATGTACCATTATTGAACAAATAAAAGTTTATTAATTTTTTTTTTTTTCACGAAACGGCCTTGGAGACCACGCGAATATCAATTTTTGGCTCCTCTCTTGTTTTTTCTTTCATTATTTATGCGTGTCTTTTTTTTCTTTCTTCTGTCCACGCCACTCCCTTTTTTGAACTTCATCCCACAACAACCTTCAATTCCTTAAGTCTGTTTCTATATCTTTCTCTGTCCTCACAGTCCTGGTCCGTTATACCTAATCTTTCCGTTTCTTCTTTCATCTGTTTTATATATCCTTCTGAGCTTTTATATCCACGGATTTTCTGAAATATTTGTTTATTTAGTCTTTCCGGGATCATTCTTATCATATGTCCATAGAATTTCAGTCTTCTGACCCGGATTTCCGTTTCTATGTTCTTTGTATCTTTATAGATTTCCCGGTTGGGTCTAAGCCTGTATTCTTCTTGAGTCTTTTTGGGGCCATAGATCCTTCTCAGAATTCTCCGTTCAATCCTTAGTAGTTCTTCCAGACTAGGAATGCAAGTGGTTTCTGTCCCGTATAAAGTCACAGGTTTAACGACTGTGTTGTAGTGTCTTATTTTTGCTTTTGTGGACAGGGTTTTTTTTGTTGTAAACGTTAGAGGTTGCAAAAGATAGTTTCTGTAGTTTAGTTATTCTTTCCTTTATACTTTCTTTTTCCGAACCGTTGCTACATATAGTCTCACCTAGGTACTTAAATTTGTTTGTTACTTATTTGTTTATTGTTCCGTATTTGGTTTCCGATGATTTTTTTTTTTTTTAAGTCTGGGTTGGTAGTCATTAGTTCTGTTTATTCGTAAGAGATTTGTAGACCTATTTTTTCCGAAATTTCTGTCGGGATATTTATTTGATCGATCGCTTCTTCTTCCGTTTCCGCTAAAAGAGCAAGATCGTCTGCGTAGGCAAGGCATCTTACTTTGACATGGTTGTTCTTGATCCCTATAATCGCACCCGTATTATTAACTTTCCATAGTTCTTTCATTATTTTATCCAATACAACGTTAAACAGTGTTGGGGAGAGGCCGTCTCCTTGTCTAATTCCCGTTTTTATTTGGAAAGGTTTGCTGTTAAGAAGATAATTTGAGGTTTACGTAAGTGTCAAATTATGTAATAGAGGAAACTTTTTTAATAGTTGATTATTTATGTTCACTTTAAAAGATTGGTTGCACTTAT